>PVHX01002168.1:74532-176362 GCA_004024805.1 Geosciurus inauris | reverse complement strand
CCTTTAGGTTATTGATAGGTCTGGCTACAGTGAGCTCATTGCCTGGCCTTCTGATTAGCTGACTCAAGTTGCAGAACCACTTTTTGGCACCAGGGAGGGGTGCCGTTGTGTTGCAACTTCCAGTAACTGGGTGGGGGACCTAGGGCTCTGGACAAGAGGCCTAGAGTCACAAAATGGCTTTAGTCTGGTCCTTTCAATTAAATGTACACTGTATATCTGTTATGTACTAATGATGAAAGCTTTGAAAAGCTGCCTTCTGCTATAACTCAGTTTAATATTAAGTTCTGGGTGAGAGTTTCGATTTTATCTTACATGTGTATTGTTTCAGGGAAGGGAGCAGAAAACTAAAGTCATAGGTGAGAATTATATAACTTCATTGTTCATGGCAAAGTAAACTCAATGAATGTTACATTTGTATCAATTCCCTTTTTGGGGGAGGATACTGGGGACTGAGTTCAGGGGCACTCAACCACTGAGCCACATCTTCAGCATTATTTTGTATTTTATTTAGAGACAGGGTCTCACTGAGTTGATTAGCGCCTCACTTTTGCTGAGGCTGACTTTGAACTCCTGATCCTCCTGCCTCAGCCTCCCAAGCCACTGGGATTACAGATGCACCAGGGCAGCTGGCTGTATTGGTTCCCTTTATAGCCTATACCCTGAGGGACCAGTTGAATACTTACAAACACACAGTAAGTTACAAGAGAGAAGTACTTCTTGGAGAATCATGAATCTCATAGTAAGCAGTAAGCAAAACTGCTCTTTGGCCCTGGAAGAGAGATTACCTCATTCTCCTAGGGTGCATTTTGCAAACTTCAATAAGAGCAATCAAGACCTTGCAGCCCTGATGTGGTCACAAAGATGGGTAGAATTGTTAAAGACCAGTGGAGAATTGCCTCCCAGTGGTAAAATAAAAAGACAGTTAATTTACATTTACCAGAACACTGTGATAGTCTCTGTGAACAAGGATGATTACTGTACTACAGGTGCATACAGTAAGTATATAATCTGAGAGTTTCCTGAGGGAAAGGATTTCTAATCAGGGAATATCAGTATGATTATTTATTAATTAATTTGCCAATGGTGAGAACTTTACAGAATGAGGCATCCAAGGAAACTACTTAAGAAGATCTAAATGTTACTTAAACTAGAGATTAGAATACCAGAAGATATGAAAAGAAGTTGAATAAAAAGTTTATAAACATGTAAGAATCAGTAGACTATGTTCACATATTTAGAGATTTCCTTAAAACTTTAAATAAGCACCAATGATTTATATCTATCCATCCTTCCAGCCATCCCCTTGCCAATACATTCATCTGAGAATTTTCCATATGTAGACAGTACACTTTTGGCAGGGAATGGACACAATGATCAATGGAACAGATTAGAGAACCCAGGAATATACCTATGCAAACAGGGCCAACTGATCTTCAATTCAGGGGAGAAAGTAGAGTCTGTTTAGAAAATGGACCTGGAGAAATTGATGTCTGTTGGCAAATACATTACTTTCTCCCTGAACTTTACCTTTTATATCAAAGTCAACTTAAACATGGACGAATATCTTAGGAATCCATGATGAGGAAACAAGTTCATAAATATGACACCAAAAGTAAGATCTATCAAAGAGAATTTTTTATAAAATTAACTAGAAATTTGACATAATTTTGTAGAGTAGAAATGAAACATGTTTTCTCCTTGAAAGACCCTGTTGAAAATATAAGAAAACATGCTACATACCAGGAAAATATATTTGCAAGTCACATCTCCATCAAAAGATGAACATCTAGTAAAATCTTTAAAAATTCTCAAGATTCAATATGAAAAAAATCCACTTCAACATTTTAACAGACCTTTCACTAAAGATAAGTTATACTCTATGGATGTATAATATGTCAAAATAGACTCTACTGTCGTGTATATCTAAAAAGAACAACAAAAAAGATGAGATCAAAAGTAACAAAAATGTAGAGATGGTAAATATGAATATGAAAAGTTGCTTGATATCTTTAGCTACTAGGAAATTGAAAACTGAAATCAAATTATGGTATCATTACACACCTATCAGAATGACTAAAATTAACACAATCTTCAATCAATAATGTGGGTGAGGATACTGAGAACCTGTATCACTCATCCATTGTGGTGAAATGCAAACTGAAACAGCCACTCTGGAAAATGATCTATTAGTTTCTTAAGTAATTGAACATGCAAACTACCATTGGACTTTAAAATTACTTCTGGAGCCTTTATCCCAGAGAAAGGAAAACTTATCTTTAAAAACCTTTCACACAAATATTCTTATTAGCTTTATTCACAGTAACTAAAAATGGGAAGTAACCTATATGTCCTTCAATGGGGACACAGTTAAACAAACTATGATAGATGCATACCATGGAACACTACTAAACAATGAAAAGGGGGAAAATCGATTGATATGCATAGCAACTTAGATGTATCTCCATAGCTTCATGCTGAGTGAATAAGGTTCATCTAGAACATTGCATAATGTATGGTTACATTTGCATACATTCTTGAAACAACAGGGGAGTAAGAATGGAGAAAAGATGAGTTAGAGGTTGTCAGGGTTTAAGGGTGAGCAAGTGTTTGTGGCTATTGAATTGTAAAAAAAGGATCCTCATAGCAATAATTATTTTGTGTCTTTATTCTATCAAGTCAGTATCCTGGTTGTGATATTGCACTATAGCCTTGCAAAATTTTACTGTTGGAGGAAACCAGGTAAAGGGCAAATAGGATCTGTCTGAATTATTCTTATAATTGCATGTGAATTTACATTTATCTTGAAATATAAAAAATAATTTGAAAACAAAAGAAATGCATATATTTGGAATTGATTTATTTTCTTCCCTTAATACTTACATAAATTCTATGCTAATGTGGTTCATATTCTTAGTCTTTTTTCTTGAATATTTTTGTTCATCTGAATATATTTCTTAGGAACTACATTATACTTTTTAGAATTTTGAACAAAGAGCATGATAGCTTCACCATTGGTTTTTTGTTTGAACAAGACACATGTTTCTTTTCAGCTGTTATAATGATAACTTTAAGAAATTTTTTAATAGTATTCATTCATTAAGGACCAGCTTTGCTTAATTTTATCTTTAATAAATTAAAAATAAAAAACTATTCCCCCTTTAAAACCTGCACATTCCAAATCCTTAAGGTTCTCTATACTCACTCTCATTTATGCTTACAATCTTGCAATTTTTGAACCATATATGACCCTTTCAAACATTGTCAATAATATCCAAAGGGTGCTTCCCACATCCACTTTCCTACCTTTGCTGAAATCACAAATTTATTAGGCCTAGAACCTCCCTTCCAAGGTAATGAAAACAAGTTTTAACAACCATTCTGCAACCGAATAAATGAATGATTGCTTTCCCAACTTTGGATAACAATTTTCTTATGAACCACTATCGGGTCCTGAGTCAATGACACCTATTTTAGAATTTGTGTTTTTTATAAGATAACATTCCACAAATCAATTTTCAAACTTGTTTTTACTAACAAGTAACAAGTGGCTCCAAAATCTAAGTTCCGTTCAGACACACAATAGGATAGGCATGAAGCTATTTGAGACATTCTTTAAGTTAGTGATGAGAGAACATGTGACGTGGAAGTTTCTTTTGAGCAATGACAAACTGACATTAAAATCAGGCATGATTAGTCGCTAATGACACTACCACTAGGCAACACATAAACTTTACCTCCAAGGATTCCCAAGCACTGGGATAAGATGCACAATCCTATCAGAAAGGAATGAATGAGAGTGGCAAATTTAGTTACCAACAATGTCCCTCTGTATCTATTCATGTTTAGGTAGATTGTTTATTAGCATATAGGTCTAAGCCTCTAGTTAATATTTTCTCTTGTAGTAAATAAAAGTTTCAAAATTGGTGGGGGAAACAGTAGTGCACAACTATAGCACTAGCTACTGGGGAGGGTAAGGCAGAAGAATCACAAATTCGAGATCAGCCTTGGCAACTCAGTGAGATTCTGACTCAATAAAGGAAAAAAAAAAGGAAAGAAAGAAAAAAATTAAAGTGGTTGGTTTGAGGCTACATGGTAAAATGTCCTCAGGTTCAATCTCCAGTACTAGGAATGTAACAGAGGGTGGAGGTAGGAGAAGAAAAGTTCAAAATCCCAAGAATCATGTATTAGGTGAAGAGAATTTTTTTCAATGTATTTCTGTGTTTTCCAATGAAGATAATCATTAATCATTAGGCATAATTACTATCAAGTATTTTATGCACAGTTTCAGCTTTCTGATGGTAATATCATTCTTTTTGAAAGGAATCAGATATTGGGGGTTGGGTATTTAGCTAGTGGTAGAGGGCTTACCTAGCATATCAAGGCCCAAGTTTTGGTCCTCAGCCCTAAGAGGGGGAAAAAAAGTGAGGAATCAAATATCTGAATAAGACTCAAAGTGCTTTTATGTTTTTTATTAATCAAGTTTCACCAAAATTTGAAATAGATGGATATAATATAATTTAAGGTACTTAGGATTGGACATTATCTACAGCAATATGAAAAGAAATCAGAATGATGTCCTTTTGTTTAGACAGGATTGCAACTCTTAGGGTAATGGAATCCAGTCCAGCAATGACAAATTTCCAAAGCATTTTTACCCAATCAGCACAGTGGCTTTTAGTTACAGGTTTTATTTGGAAATGTATTTCTCTCAGAGAGGCATCTATTTCCAACATCTCTAGGTCTTTCCTGGTAACAGATGAAATTGTTCTATTTTTTAAAATACATATTAAGGTAATCTAAAAAGATGTGTGTCCAAAGATATTTCATCCCAATAATTCCTGGTATGTCTAGTGCTTGTATTTAGACTTTACATGCACGACTCAAAACTTTACATTAATTGTAAGGCATGCTACTTTTCCTTCAGCTACTAAATGGTTTCAAAAATTAAGTTCTCCATCATCTTTCAAATCAAGATATTTTAAGGGTACTGACTACTACATTCATTGTTTTAATTAAATTAAAACAAACAAAATAACCTGTTTTCCTAACTATCAATATGTGGTTTCATATTTTGTCTATATTTTCATGCAAAGAATATAGTCACATATTTTTCTAAAACTTGAGAAGAACGGAAATTCAGACTTCTGAAACTGGAACAATATCATAAACACAGGTTCAATAATGGCATATACCACACAGTGCTGCTATTTGTGACAGTTAAATTCAAACAATTTATTGAGATAATGAAGGTGAAAAAATATTTCTGAGATCAATATATGGGCATTGTACTCTCCCAGGCAGATCTTAGTGTTTTGTTTGTTTTGTAGCAATTGGATGTCTGCACAAAGAACCAAAAATATACATTAGTTGCTATACATAAACTTTTCAAGCTTTTTTTTTTATTTTTCTGGTGTGAAAGAATTAAGTTGTACAATAGTATTAATTTTTGAAGCACATTTCTCTTGTTCAATTGTATAAAAATTGGTGTAATTATACTGATGATATTACTAAAATATGGATATTCCTATTGCATGTAAAAATACCAACTATAAAAGAATTATCACAATTCCTAGTTTCAGTAATCAGACAAAGGTAGAGGTTGATCCAAAACAATAGTAATCTCAAGAGTCTCTTATCACCCAATTTATCTCATGAACCAAAAAATAAATTTTCAAAATTCCTATTGTTCATATCTATTCACAAAATAAGATGCTGCAAAACTTCGATTATACATATTTTTGCTTAAGATTATTTTTATTTCTTACTTAAACTGTCTTCAGTGATAATTCATCATAGTTCTTACTTCCTTACTTAGTAAATCTGAAATAAGTTTATATTTAATGTATGTGTTCGTGTGTGTGTTCTCCCCAACTTGGCATGCCTTAGTGACAGTTTGAAGAAATAAGGCATGGATATCTGTTCCCTATGATGATTTCATTGTAATTCTAATGAGCTGCCAAGGTCTGAATTGCAAAGCAGCCATGTGTGAATAAAACAATACACCTAATTTATTGCATTGAGTAAAAAAGTATAAAAACTAAATATGGAAATTCATGATATACTGGCAAATATTCTCCAGGCTGAGACTCTTTAAAGTGAATGATATCAACAGGCTTGTGTTAAATATAGATAAAAGTAATTGAACACGTATATTGAAAACTCGCCTGTGAGCTCAGGATTATTGCTAGAAGCTGTCAAATCAAGGACATGGGAAATAGAATAATGATATTGATTATTCTT
The DNA here is from genome assembly GCA_004024805.1 of Geosciurus inauris. NCBI lineage: Eukaryota > Metazoa > Chordata > Mammalia > Rodentia > Sciuridae > Geosciurus > Geosciurus inauris. Next base: position 170,122 of record PVHX01002168.1, on the reverse strand, counting down.
TGTGTTTTGTTTATGGTTTTCAATCATATCTATTCAAGATATAGAGACAAGAATCCTGCACGCATTATTTGCTGTTTTCTTTACTGATGAAAGTTTACCATGCCTCTGCATACAACATAGTACATATGCTACATGAAACTAATACTATTTCTTTTTTTTTTTTTTTTTTTTGTACTGGAGATTGAACTCAGGGGCACTCGACCACTGAGCCACATCCCCAGACCTATTTTGTGTTGTTTTTTATGTAGAGACAGGGTCTCACTGAGTTGCTTAGCACCTCGCCGTTGCTGAGTCTGGCTTTGAACTCATGATTGTCCTGTCTCAGCCTCCCCAAGGGCTGGGATTACAGGCTTGCACCACCAAGCCCAGCTCGAAACTAATACTATTTCTAAGTTTACTTATCTATTTAAATTGCTCTGATCTTTGTGAAAAATACATATGCTTAAAAAATAGTCCTCCATATAGCTTGTATTGGTGTCCCATTTCTAACATTTTCTCAGAAGTCCCTTGAGTGAGTTCTCTTTCTCTTCATTTCACTTACCAAAGCTCCTTGGCTTTCTTTCTCTGTAATTCCAACTAAAATATATAAGTTTTAGGCTGGGGATAGAGCGTAGTTGGTAGAATGCTTGTCTCGCATGCACAAGACCATGGGTTCAATCCCCAGCACCACAAAAAAAAAAAAGAAAAGAAAAGAAAAGAAAATATATGTTTTAACTTTTTCAGTTGTTCTATTGAAGTTATAGAGGAGTCCATATTACTAGTGCCGTGAATTTGTATAGCATAAAATGGACTCTAAATAAATGTCAATTGACTAAATGGCACACAGCTATATTATTCTCTAAAACTATCCCAAGTTTCCCAAATATATATCAAGTTCACCTTTCTCAACATTTTCATGGTTTTTCAATACTGCCATCCTCATTATCTGAACTGTTGCAAAATACTTCCAATTGATTTGTCTTCTGTTTTTTACATCATTCTAAAGACTTACCAGTTATAAATATATTGTTTTTAGCTTTGTTAAAATGTAACTGAAATAAATTGGATTTAATGTGTACAATTGAAGTTTGGTTTTTTTTGTTTGTTTGTTTTTGGTAAGGGGGATTGAACTCAGGGGCACTCGACCACTAAGCCACATCCTCAGCCCTATTTTGTGTTTTATGTAGAGACAGGGTCTCACTGAGTTGCTTAGCATCTCGCCATTGCTGAGGCTGGCTATGAACTTGAGATTCTCCTGTCTCAGCCTCCCTAAGTGCTGGGATTACAGGTGTGCGCCACTGCTCCCAACTACAATTGAAGTTTTGATGCAAGTATAAACTTAGGAAGGTATGACAACAATCAAGTTAATGAAAACATTCATCATCCCCAAAATTTCCCACAGGTCCAATTTCTTAATCAGTAAACCCTGCATCCCAGAATCCCACAGCAGGCTCCTGAAGCAACTCATGACTTATTATTGTCACTACGGATGAGCTTGTATTTTTAACAATGTCATATAAATAGAACCATCCATTGAGATGGTTTTTAGATATAAACCTTTCTAATTTGAGCTAGAGTTCCCAGAAATCCCTTTCTAGAATCATTTTTATTGTAGAAGCAGCAAATCTTAGGTGCTCACCTCATGACTTGAGTGGTCTAGTCTGAAGATCTTTAGAGTTCTTTCTTTGTAGCTTTCACCTATCTGCAACTCTCCTCTGTGAGCTCTACTTTCTTGGGCCTTCCAAGATTCACTTCAGGATTTTGGACTCAGGAAGATCACGGAGCCCTACCTAGGTTAGTGCCCCTTCCCCTTACTTCACCCATGATACTCTTTCACACAGAAAGCTGCAGCAATTTTTGAGATCATCTCTTTGTTTCCTGGCATTCAAGGACCACTGTCCTACATTGTCTGATGTCCAATGACTTTAAAACCATATTTCTCTATTTTGTTGTTTCAGTCCTGAGGATAATCTCAGCTCCTGTTATTCCACCTCGTATAAAAGAAGAACTGACATTTTTGAAAGTATAAATTAGTCCATGTAACTCCATCCTTAAGTTAACAGCCTTATCAATACACATAAAATGAAAGAAAAATATTTTTTGGGGGGTAGGGGTATCAGGGATTGAGCTCAGCAGCACTTGACCACTGAGCCATATCCCCAGTCCTATTTTGTACTTTTTTAGAGACAGGATCTCACTGAGTTGCTTTGTGCCTTGCTTTTGCTGAGGCTGGTTTTGAACTTGTAATCCTCCTGCCTTAGCCTGCGGAGCTACAGAGACTACAGGCAGTCATGTGCCACCATGCCCAGCTGAAAACAAATTTCTTGTTAGTATAATGTTTATAAGAAGATTATTTTCCAAACTTATCAACTCTATCCTGGTTACCATGTCCTAATACCTTAACAACAGACACCTCTCTCAAAATTCCTTGACCTTTTTATACTCAGCTTTCCTTCTTTGTGGTATATTCTTTCTTAGTATTGTCACAGTTGCAGTTTTCTGCATTGAAACATGATAGATTAGTTGGTTCAGAAAAAAAAAAAATGTACTACAGAGGTATGTATCCAGTATAAAAGCTGTGTACTATATTTGAAATACTATATTTGAAGCTGATTTTGAAATCATCAGAGAGCACTAAGGCAGTGAGGACTTGAGAGACCATGATCCTAGAGAAAAAGAGAAGCAGTTTTTCTCTTGTGGCTTTTTCTAATTCTTATCAGAGAGGATAGCAGTTGAGCAAAAGGGCAGCAAACTGTGTAAAAAGCATCTGGCACATGCTGGGACATGCTTGAACATGCTGAGACTCACTAAGTTGCTGGCTGTAAGGAATAGCAGCTACAGGCATGCTTAGTCATGATTGGACGCAATTGATAAGGACCATCATCTACAGACAGACAGATCAAAGCCAGAGCATGATAACAATGAGCACCAACTTGAAACTGTATATAAACCGCTTGTCCTGCCACATCAGAGGGCTCCACTCTCTGAGGACATTGCTGAGATTGGCCACCTTGCTGTCCATCCCCAGATCGACTCCACCATTCCCTGATGTCCACCCATTAGCTGGAGAGAACAACGGGACATTGGCAATGTCTGCTCTTCGGCTAAGAGAAGTTGTATGGCAGTAGAGGTATTTTGGGCTTGTGGTTGCCCTAGGATTGTGTGATTTTCTTGTAGTTTTTAATTGCCCTAGGATTGTGTGATTTGCTTATAGTGTTTAATTAGTGTGCCTTGAATGCTGGTTGGGGTGCTCCAGCACATCCAACACTTTTTGCTTTAATTGTTTGTATTTGATGATTGGTGTGATTGAATATATGCTTGCATTTAAAGACAATCCGCCAAGTACGAGTAATTATTAATAGCGCTCACAAAAAACTGAAACTAGAAAATGTTTCACCTAGTAAAGAGAAGAGAGGCCTCTTAATAGACAGATCCTAGAAAACACTTCTGCTCCTTAAGACTGGATAGTGTTATGCCTGAGTGGGTAGACCTATGCTTTCAGAGAAAGAACTATGCCCTGGATTTAACCACAATAACCACAACAACAAAGAGGAGACCAGATAAAGCCTAAAATTAGCTTTAAATTATCAATGTTATTTGATAGTTTCTATTCTATATGGCAAAAGGAAATTAAATGCTCGTTGAGGGAGGTGATATTATCAACATCTGAATAATTTTTACATGCACCATATCCGGTATTCAATAATATATTATTAAGTATGTCAAAAGAAAATTGTTAGAATGACCACAAAAATAGTGAGAAGTAAAAAGACACAATAGAGATGATTTAGATGTTGTCAAGATGTTAATGTTATCTGATCTGGACTTTAAAATAACTAGAGTATTATAATCAATAAATTAGAGATCACAAATATATAGAGAGAGTCAATTTAAACCATAAGAGTCCTTGAAGATTATAAATATTAATAATGCATTAGAGGAAATTAAGGATGGGCTTGTGAAATGAGCTTAATAGATTAGAGAACTAAGAATTTCAGTAACAAATACAAAAACTGAAGTACACAGAAAACTAGAAAGAACAAGATGGGATAGAAATTTACTCATATGGACAAATGATATTCTAATACAAAAAGGGAGAGATTCCAAAAGAAACAACAAATTACGATCAAATATTGTCACATTATTGTCCAAAGTAACAAAAAAAACATAAAACCACAAATTGAAGTTGAAGAAACCATCAACTCAAAGAAGTATTAACACAAAGCTCTATTATAATAATACTTCTCACAACCAAAGGAAAAGGGTAAAATCTCATAATAAAAAGGCCATAAATAGACACTTAATCTTTAAACGAGTAACAGATTATAAGCTAACTTCTGAAGAAATGATTAAAAGCAAGAGAAATTGCTATTATATCTTTTAAGTGCTGACAAAAATTAAATTCTGACACAGAATTTATATAGGTGATGAATACCTTTAAATACAAAGATGGAATAAAGGGCGAGTTCAAGAATAAACAAAACCAAAGAGAATTAATGACCAGCAAAACTTGCACTAAAATAGATGAGAAGAATTTATTAGATAGAAGAATAGTGTTCCAGACAGGATTTTAATAATAGAGTGTGGACTGTCAATCAAAAAAAAAAAAAAGTACAAGTAGGTGAGAAATATAAATATTAAATTTTAAACTAATGCTAATAAATTTATTGTGAGATTTAAATTACATGTGAAATTAAAATTCAAAACATACCAATTAAAGCACACAAAATAAAGTAGCAAACAAAATATAATGTTTAAGATTCTTTACCACCTAGAAAATGATAAAAGTACCAATGTAAGGTAGACTGCTAAATAAAACAAGGTTATTTGTTGTTATCTTTTAGATAACACCTAAGTAAACAGCACAATAGAGGCAGAAAATGCAATTGATTCATAAAAATAAGTCAAGATAAGTGAAAAGGAAACAGAACCATTTTTGACAAATAGAAAATGAATATTTGCATGGGTGATTTAACCCAAATCTATCAGCCCTTAATTTAAGGTCCATATGGAAATATAAGGTAAAAATGGTTGGAATTGATTGAAAACTATGTATATGCTGCATACAAAATTGATCTCTTTTGTATAGTGACTCAAAGTTTGAAAATAAAAGGATAGGAAATAAAAGATATTACACAAGCGCGTGCGCATACACACACACACACACACACACACACACACACAAACATAAACCCACTGACTCAAAGAAACAATTCCTTCTTGGAGAGGTTAGGCTATTTTATTCATGTCTCTCACCATAATTCCCATGATAAGAACATAAGTTACCAAGGGAGACCTGCATATTCTCTACTGTTTGAACAATCCAGAAGAATATTTGAAACATTGTATGTACTTAATTAATATTTGCAAATATTTATCTTTTTTTTTTTTTTTTTGGTACCAGGGATTGAACTCAGGGGTCCTCGACCACTGAGCCACATCTCCAGCCCTATTTTGTGTTTTATGTAGAGACAGGGTCTCACTGAGTTGCTTAGCATCTCGCAGTTGCTGAGGCTGGCTTTGAACTTGAGATTCTCCTGTCTCAGCCTCTCTAAGTGCTGGGATTACAGGCTTGAGCCACCACGCCTGGATGCAAACATTTATCTTGACACCAATCAAGTCCCCAGTTGACTCCAAAGTGCTATTTCGCTCTACTCATTCTGTTGAGACACTGCACTTCTCCTTTACAGCCAGCCTTGTTTGACTTCTGCCTAACAAGGGACCCTTTTGTTCCATCATTGCACCTCTATGCTGGAACCCTACTCCTAAATATAATCAAGATTGCCTTTCCCTTACATCTGGGTGAACTGTAACAAGTCTGATGGCCTCATCTGTTCTATAAACAATGCAATATACTGTAAAGTCCTCTCTATAATTATATAGAACATCAATCCACTTCCAGAAGATAACACTGATTTTCTAATAATGACAAAAAAAATTAAATATATAATTAAATCAGAAAACTATTACCAAAATATAGGTATCACACCCCAAACCAAATTCTTATCAGTATGAACAGAATTTGAAGCATATGGAAATTTTCATGCTGTCTCTATACATAATAGTTCAAGAATGATTAGAAAATATACTATTCAAATAGATTCAGAGAAAAATTAAAATACATCATGTTGTGGTTTGGACATGAAGTGTCCCCCCAAACATTCTGTGTTAATGCAGGAATGTCCAGAGGTAAAATACTAGATTATGAGAATTTTAACCTAAGCAGTAAATCAATACAGTTGATGGATGAATAAATTTGGAAGGACTGCTGTCCTGGGTGGCAACTGTACATAGGTAGAGTGTGGCTGGAGTGGGTGGGTCACTGCAGGCTTGCCCCTGGGGATAATATATTGTCCTCCTCATTCCTCCTATTCTCTCTGTTCCCACTGCCATGAGCCTAGCAGCTCTGCCACGTTCATCTGCCAAGATAGTCTGCCTCACTCTCCTCTGGCCCACAGCAATGTTATTAGCTGTCCTTTAAACTCTGAAGGCATAAGCTCAAAATAAACTTTTCCTCCTTTTCCTTTTGTTGCTGTGTCTTTTGATCACAGAAATAGCTAATGAACACAGAACCTTCTTTTGTTATTGATGCACATTAATTCATAAAATTGTGAAGGTTTTTTTTTTTTTGGGGGGGTGGTACTAAGAAACGAACTCAGGGGCACTGAATCACTGAGCCACATCTCCAGCTGTATTTTGTATTTTATTTAGAGATAGAGTCTTACTGAGTTACTTAGTGTCTCGCTATTGTTGAGGCTGGCTTTGAACATGTGATCCCCTGCCTCAGCCCCTTAAGCCCCTGGGATTACAGGCATGCACAACTGCACCTGGATGAATTGTGAGTTTTGATGTGAATATTGGTGTCTGCAATGCATACAATATAATTTGATTGATTACATTCCCTAGTGCCTTCCCTTAACCTCCCTTCTCCCTTGCATCCCCTTTCTCTACCCTATTTGCCTCTTTGGTACTGAGATAGATTCTTCTTAACAAAGACCAAAATGAAGCTTCAACAAATAATAATTTCTCATTTTCTAGTGCAGGGTATGGAGAATGATGTAGGTCAGGCCTAGCATATAATATCTAGAATGTCCAAACATTAGAGATGACTATTGACAAAACAAGGAATATCTATTATGCACTATTAAAGTTCAGTTTGGGAAATAATGGAACCCCAATAATTGAGATGTGTACAATTAAGCGGATGCTTGAGAAAATTTTGAAGTACTAGAAATCTCTAAGCCTTGGGGGCTTAAAAAAGTGGCTCATCTACTTTTTGTGCCTCCCTTAATGACAATGAAGAGGTTTCTGTCTTATGAAAGAGTATTTGTCCCTTCAGGATGGGGATCATCTTCCCTGATGCACACTTGACGTAAGTAATATTAAGTGATGACATGACTCAGCTGAGAATTTACAGAGCATCATGAGAAAGGAAAGATGCTATGTCTTAAAATAGCTAATCAACACGAATTAGAAGTAGCTGGAATGGAACAAATAGGATTGAATTTGGAGAATGCTTGACCCACAGAGACAGAAAAGTTTAAATATGGCAGAGTTTATCTAAGAGAAATTTTTAAGATACAAATTTTAATACCCTGTCAAGGGCTTTACAAGGTGGTATGAACTAACTACTAGGGTAGATCACAGAAATTGGAAAAGCAATGAATATTCCAAATGAAGGAAAGATAGCCAAATTCCCATTGCAGACAGTTTTGAAAAGGTTAGGGAAATGGGACTGTTTGAGTGATTAATTGTACATAAGTGGGAACTCTTGCCAAACAATTACATCCCATAGAAAGATGTGTTGAAATCAACAATTTGCCAAAACCATTAGAAACAGCATCAGTAAGCTGTACATTAGTAAGAGAGACACCAGCATCATTAAAATGTTTAGTAGTTATTTTCCTTTCTATCAGTAAGCCAGAACTGATGGAAGAAGAGGCAGTTATAGAACTAGGAGCAATAATAGAAATAGAAATGAGAGAACCCCACACCATAGAGGGTGTGCTTAGACACCAGAAGCCAGGTGGATGCAATTATTGTAATGAGTAGTAGAATTAAATTAACAGCCAAGATGCCCAGCTATCCTACAGATATTTATATAGACAGTAAGCAGAAAGCAGTGCCCATATGTACAAAATACACAGGCAGAGGAGTACTATTCAGCTTATACAACAGGAGAAATAAAGGGTATATAGCCTTTAATTGCTGTTTTCCAAAAAGGATCCATTTTCTGTCAAGATTCCAAACTTGAGCTCATTTGAAGTTTAGAATAATGTTGCTGAAATGAATGCCAGATCTCCAAGAGGAAGAATTTTGTAATACCATTCAAAACAGACTTACTAGCAATTACTCCAGCCCGCTCCAAACAATGACTTATGGACATTTCTATGTTATCCATATTATTATGGATAATTCTAAAGGACATAAGAAAGGGTCCAAACATTTAGAGGATTGTTTTTCTGGACATCTAAATTGACCTTAATATTGGAGATTTGAAACACTATCATACCCTTCAGTAGGCTAGAGACATTTGAAGTCAGATAATGAATATAGCAAACAATGGTTTCATGAATGTATGATTAGGATTTACATAGTTCGAAGTTGTTTCAATTTTCACATTAGGCTCCTAGGCTATTTAATAACAACTCTCAGAAAGTGATACCAATGGAAGCTTCTATAACTAAACCTCAACATAATAAATTAAGTAATGCCACATCATGGGTACAGTGGCAGACATTAGTCCATCTTCTATAGCCTAAAGGATACAGATATGGAACCCTCAACATTTGTTGAAAACAATTTACATCTGGCCCCTGAGGAAACAGGAGTGATTCTGAAGGAAGATTCTAAACTATTCCACTATCCACCTGTTAATCTAGCTGGAGCCCCAGTCACAGCTGCTGTGTCATATGCTATATTTTTTTCTAGAGATTAATTCAACTCCCATGAACACATGGTATGAAGCCACTGATTTGGGACATAATAATTTTCCATTCTGTTAATAAAATAGATCAGAAACAACACATGAAATGAGCAATGGTACCCATTTACAGTATTTTTTTTCTTTCCCATCCCTCAAGGACATGATATCTCTTAGTCTGGATCTTCACATTTATACAATATGAAGAAGGAAATAGGAAATAGACAAAATAGGACATAATTGAATTATTTCCTCTGGGTAATAAATATTGCAGCAGTTAAAGTTTGACATTTTTAACACAAGTACATGGTGGGATCATATATTAGGCACAAAACAAGCCTTAAGCAAGTAAACAAAGGGAAACAAAGCCACATCCAAGTAACTTTGCTCATCACAATGTAATAAAACTAAATCAAAAACAGAATAAACTTCCAAATAATTTAAATACATGGAAATTAAACAACATGCTCCTGAATAACCAGTGAGTCAATAAAGAAATTGAAGAAAAAATTTTAAAATTTCTTGAAAAAATGAGAATACGAACACAACATATGAAAACTCACAGGGTACAGTAAAAGCAATACTAAAAGGGAAGTTGATGGCAATCAAGGCCTACATCAAAAAAGAGAAAACTCTCAAACAACCTATCACTACATATCAGGAAGCTAGAAAAACGAGAACAAGCTAAATTCAAAATTAGTAGGAAAAAAAGTAATAAAATCAAAGCAGAAATAAGTTAGTGACTAAAAAAACACAAAAAAATCAATAAAATGAAGAGATAGTGTTTTGAAAAGATAAAATTGACAAATTCCTTTTTAGTTAGACTTAAAAAAGCTCAAAATCAAAGATGTTTAAAAAAAACATTACAAGCAATACACAGAAACATATAGGTCATTTAGAGACTGTTTTGAACAAATATATGCCAACAAATTGAAAAACTTAGAAGGATACATTTCTGGATATATATAAAACCCACCAAAATTAAATTGTGAGGAAATATAAAACCTCCATGGAACAATAATTAGCAAAGCAATTGAATCAGTAATAAAAAGTGTGCTTTCAAAAAATCAGAAAAGCCAGGCACGGTGGCGCACGCCTGTAATCCCAGAAGCTTGGGAGGCTGTGAAGCAGGAGGATCAAGAGCTCAAAGCCAGCCTCAGCAAAAGCGAGGAACTAAGCAACTCAGTGAGACCCTGTCTCAAAATACAAAATAGGGCTGAGGATGTGGCTGAGTGGTTGAGTGCCCCTGAGTTCAGTCCCCAGTAGCCCCCCACTAAAAAATAAATCAGAAAAAGGTCCAGGACCTAATGACTTCATTGCTGAATTCTCCTAAACATATTAAGAACTAATACCCATTCTTTTCAAAGAGTCCAGAATTATCTTATATCAATACTAAAAGAGACAAGCATGTGTGCGTGTGCACACACTCACACACACATACACATACACACAAAAGAAAAATATCTCCAGAATTTTATCTCTGTTTAACATAGATGCAAAAATCTTTAGCAAAATCCTAGCAAACTGAACTCCATAGCACATTATGAACACCACTCACCACAAGCAAATGGAATTCAAGCATTAGTGGTTCAAACTATGTAACCCAATAAACATGTTAACACTATCATAGTAAATGCATTAGCTTAAAAGAATCAAAATCAGAAGTTTTGGTTAAGATGATTCCAATAGATGCAGAAAATGCATTTGATAAAATTTAACATTCCTTCATGATTAAAACTCTCAGCGAATTAAATGTAGAAGAAATGTACTTCAACACAGTAAGAATCCTTTATGAGAAACCCATAGCCAACATCACAGTCAATGGGGAAAATTTGAAAATTTTCCTCAAATAAAATCCGAAACAAGACAAAAAAGCCCACTTTCACTATTTTTATTCAATATAGTACAGAGAGTTCTAGCCAGAGCAATTCTTTTGGAAATAACACTTTAAATAAATCACCCTGATGGCTTCCTGGAGACAACTTTTACCTGGGAACAACCTGAGAAAAGATAATTGGCATAAAAAAGGACACTGAAATAGCCTCACAGAGTGAAATATAACAGACGCTATATTTTTGTGTGTCAGAGTCCTGGAAAGGCAAGGGACCTGGCATACTCAGTTGAGATGGAAAAGAAACAGAGGCATGGTCCAGTTGGATGGAACAAATTTAATTAAGATATGATTTCAGAAGATATGAATGAGTATATGAAAACTCCAAATAGTGTTTCATGTTTACCTTTTCCTCTCCAATATGATGAAAAAATTTCAGCTGGGAAAATGCAGAAAGATAGACCTGTGGTAAAGCCCTGAGGAGTGACTGACTCTTAATGGAGCACTTCATGGAAGAAAGGACTATAGAAAAGTCATTTCCCATGAGGGTGGCCAGGAGAACCTGGCCACTCACCTCCACCCCTGGGTCATCTGTGGTATCATGTGTGATGGGACTGGCCAGAGCTACTAGGCATTTTGCAGAATTCATACACTGATAATTGAAATTGGGTTATGTTGACACAATTGTAGATTATTCATTTGTAGTTTTTTAAAAAAATTTTACTAGTTTGAATGCTTACAAGTAGGAATTACTGAAATTTGTCATTCAATGCACTATAAGAAATGCTGACGAGGGTCTTAGATCAAGTGTGGCTTGGTATCAACCACACAAAAGTATTTTTAATTGGATAGTTAACTACTGTGTTTTAGATAAAGTGCTTTACATTCTTCAACTGATTTAATCTTTATCAAACTTAGGTGTATATTATTAACTATTACAGTTAAGTTGAGAATACTAAAACCAAGAGATAGTCAAAATTCATATAAAGAGTATGAGTTAGAATTAAAACCTGTAGCTGATTCAAAATGCTCATGTTTAATGACTAAGCGTTCTTATTCCCAGAATGTGCAAGATAATTGGAAATATAAAATTTCCACTCAGAAAAGAAGCTATGCAAGACAGTATTTAATTAAATAAAGTTTTGAACAGAAATGATTATGGAGATAAGAATGATCATAGTAGGAAATTGTGAAGTTAACATTTCTAGAATAATCAGTGCACAGTTAAAAAGTAGAGATATATTTACCTGAATCTTAAAAATGAGATCATTATTTAAGAATCTTCAAAGGCAGAATAAACAGCATTGTGTATCATTTGTCTTAGACGCTCCCCTTCTTAAAGCTTCTCAAATAAGACACAATTTCATCTCTGAGAATTCATGTTTTCTTGTAGTTATTTCTTGATTTTCTTACTGAAATTCATTATTTGTCCTTGGTAAATAAGAAAATATTTATAATGTCTAAATTTGAGATTTTTTAATTGGATATGAAGGAAAGAAACCCATTCTCTGCATTTCTAGCTGTCTTATTTTGTGTAGCCTGACAAAATTTAGTACATCACAGTGACAGTTCTGGGCCAAAATAATCAGAGAACTTCCTTAAAAAGAAGATAGCAATAATCATAATATCTAACTTGCTATTTAAGAGAGTTTGAAAAAGGTAAATGATGTCACAATATTTTAGTCGCAAAAGATTTGATTCTGATATTTTTATGAGTAAACATATTTTCAAAGTTGAGATTACTTTCCTATGTCTTTGCCTTCACAACTACCTGACAGCTGATTTGTGAGTTTGGGTCACACTTGGATAGTGTGCACCCATCTAAGAAATGACAAACATAGGGACTTCTTGGAACAGATGGAACGTACCCATGAATGGTTTCATCTACTTAGGGGACTGGTAAATTAACGAAGGAGTTTAGGTTCTGATATTGAAATTGTTGCTTGCTGGCATCGCTTACAGAAGTCATGACAGCTGCTGTCGCTACATATTTTAAACTCTTTGTGATGCCTGAGTTCTCAGGACTCTTCATTTTGCATTCAGAAAACAAATCCCTGCAGCAACTTCTGGAGTTTTGGTTTCTGTTCTTCAGTTTTCTTTAAAAGTGCTCTTACACTGCAGAGGAAAAGTGTTAGGAGATGGGTGGGAGCAGAGTTTAACTTGTGGATGAGGAGAAAGGAACTATTTGAAAAATAAATACTGAGTTTCAAGGTTTGCAATTTTTCAGATTATTCATTGAAAATTCCAATTATAAATAGGTTCCTTTATTTAAAAAACAGTAAAATGTCATCATATAGACGTGCTTCACCAATGTTTCTAAGAAATTCAGGATAAGTAATTTGGGATCTAATGGTTTCCTACCATTCAGGTCCTTGTTTTCCCAGAAGGTTAAAAATTATTTCTGAAACAGGAAAATATATCTTATATCATCTAGCCTATTCAGGGTTTTAAAATTTCAAAACCCAATGAGCACAACTTGCTTTCTCTTTTTGATTATTTTTGTTGCTTTTGAAATCTGATTTTGGCTCAGATCATTATCCTTAATTAAGAAAAAAAGTCTATTGAAAATTAAATGATTTTAAAATCAATAATTTTACTTTTTTGAATTATTGCTGTTATTAGCCACATTTATATTAATATTTCATTTGCATTTAGACATATAAAAACTAATATAGAAATTTTTCAAATTTTATTTCTCTTCCTGTTTCCTTATCAGTTCTTAATGAATTAGGATGCTAAGTTTAAGCATTTCTGCAATAGTTATTCTGCCACAGCTGTTTCTCTGTTTAGCATCCCAATTAATGATATGTAGAGTAAAATTATACACTAATTAAATTCATGGACAATGCTAAATCGAGAGTCATCATTAACTGAAGAAAGTGCAGTAACACGAAAGTGGTATATATAAATGTGAGAAAAAATAAAAGTTTTAAAATGTTCAACTTGAGAAAATGTGATTTCTTAGGTTGAATGGGATGTGCCTAAGCTTTTACCTGTCTTTCTTCTGTTCAAAATGTTTGTCCTTTCATAAATTCTGATTAGGACCCTCCCTAGAGAGTAATGAACAGGTAATGATTATTTACTCGAGCTTTGGAATACAGGGAACCTGTGGTTGTCAGTATTTGATACCTTATCTGCATAATGTCATGTGGAATAACTTACAACTATCGTTCACTACACTGATTGCTTTCTGTCTTTCAGGCTGCTTTTAATGCATAATTTATTTGAAGATGCATATCTATCCTGTTTGGTACAATGTATAAGGCATAGGATCTACAGCTCACAGATTTTGAAACAGATTTGAGTTTTATTAACACTAATAGCATTTATTTCTGCCTCAACATTCCTGCTGATTTAAGGAAATCCTAAGGGAACTTGTTTCGTTTGTTAACATTCCTGGTCGTAGTTATCTCAATCAAAAGCATTAACAGACATCTACAAAAGCCACGTTTTTCTAAATAATAAAATGTCTAATAATATCAAAAAACAAATACTGATATATTAAATAATTATGAGTAAAAATATGAATAAGTATAGCACACATTTAATAAGTATATATAAAATAAGATGATGAATAATTATCATTTAAATAGGAATTAAAAGATTTATTTAATTAATTGATGACAAAGTTATGGCATTTTATTCAAGTACATGATGTTATTATCGAAGCAATTTGAGAGCTGAAAGGGCTATGGGTTAAAAAATTTACAGAATAATAAAATCTTTTATCAGTAAATATCTTTAATATTTTTACTGAGAGAATTGTGACAAAAGAAAAGAGGTTTATTTTCATAGCTCATATTCCTAAAGCTAACACTCCATATGTCTTGCATTCTGATGCTATTGCCACAGTACCCTATGGCCACCACAGTGCATTTCATAGGGCCAATATTTCCTAATATCCAGATATTAATGACCTTTCACCAAAACATTCATTGATCCATTACATATTGGAACTTCTTTTAATCCACGAGCCATAAAACTATCAATCATATTCTCTGCAAGTCTGCTCATTATAGTGAATATTATCCAAGTTGTAGTGAAATGCGAGAAAATATTCCTGAAGAATTTGCAACTAGACCTTTTACACAGAAAAGAATAAATCTCAAAAGTTACGTGCAATGGCACATGCCTGTAATCCCAGCAGCTCAGGAGGATGAGGCAGGAGGATCACAAGTTCAAAGCCAGTCTCAGCAACTTAGAGAGGCTCTAAGAAATTAAGTGAGACCCTGTCTCTAAATAAAATAGAAAAAAAGGCTGGGGATGTGGCTCAATGGTTGAGTGCCCCTGAGTTCAATCCTCAGTACCAAAAGAAAGAAAGAAAGAAAGAAAGAAATCTCTAAAATATATAACAATAATTAGTTTCAGTTGTTTAACTCTCTGTAACTATTCATGATAATTTACTCTATTTTTTTTCAGAAGAGAAAGAGTTCACTGAAATAGAACCATTAGCTAAGTCTTTTTTAGATGAGAGAACTTCAAAGCAAACCTAAGAATCAATAGAAAATAAGAGAAAATCATTACACTTGGAAATATTCTGATTTAGAAAATGCTTGTCCATACAAAGAATGATTTATCTAGATTGGATGATTTTTTTGAAATAAACATTAATTACCTTCACTAAACCTAATTTAATAATTGATTTGTTTAATATTTAGCCAGTTTCTTGCTTCTGCTGGTAGTATTCTTGTTTGAAGTTTGATATTTAATATGACATTTAAATTTTGTTACTATGAATATACAAAAAAGGAAAGAGATATTTTAAAAGGTTAATGTAACTAATATGTAAATAATGGATTGACTTGTGTGAATAAAAGAGCAAAGGAGTCTATTAGAGAAGTTCAAGAATGGATGACACTGATCTCAGCTAGGGTGAATATAGTGATGCTACCAAAAAAGGGGTATTTGTAGATACAATAATAACTGGGAAAGAAAAATTAACAGGACATAGTTACTTACTTTAAAAGAAAGGAGAAGGAAAAAAAAAAGTTATATAATAAATGCCTAATAATAATATCAAAAGAAGAAATTGTGAAAATAGAAAATAATGTGATTCATTATACACACTTAATTTGAAGCTATAACATCCAGGTGAAGATATTCTCCTTAAAAATAAAAATCAGAATTACAAATAAAAGTTCAGTACTAGAGAAATATAATTGGAAGTTATGAATTCATGATGCCATTATGGTAGGTGAGATCTAAAAACAAAATAAGATATTGTGGAAGGGACTGAAATCTAAAAATATGACATTAGGAATAAGAATGGCAGATCATAATGGGATGGAATTATAAATCAACAGCAACACAAAAATAGGAATAACTTTAACATCTGGAGATTGAATAACATACTTTTGAATGAAGAATGGATCATAGAAGAAATCAGGAGAGAAATTTTTAAAATATTGAAAACATACAAGAACAAAGCTACAACGTGTGATAATCTCTGGGGCAGCATGAGGCAGTTCTAAGATGAAAGATTATAGCATTGAGTTCCTCCATTAAAAAAAAATCACAAATAAGCAATCTAATGTTATACCCCAAGGCCATAGAAGGATAATGAATGAATTCCAAAGTTGGTAGAAGAAATAATTAAATTCACAGCTTAAATGAATGAAATTGAAAATTAAAAATATATGAAGGGTCAATGCAACAAAGTGTTATTTCTTGGAAAAGATAAATGAGATAAAACTGTAACCAAATTAAAAAATCTGTAACCAAATTGAAAAGATAAATGAGATAAAATTGTAACCAAATTAATCAAAAGAAAGAGGACACAAATCAACAAAATTAGAGATAAAAAGGAGATATCACCATAGACAATACTGAAATCTAAAGGATCATTAGAAACTATTATGAAAATTTATCTTCCAATAGACTAGAAAATGGAGTAATTATTGACAAATTTCTAGGCACATAAAACCTGCCCAAATTAAACTATTAGATATAGTAAACCTAAACAGATCAGTATCAAGCAGTGTGATTTAAGCAGCATTTAAAAGCCCTCTAACAACAATAACAACAAAGAAGTCCAGGACCAAATGGATTCTCAGCTGAGTTCTAACAGACATTTGAAGAATAAGTAGTGCCAAACTTTTTAAATAATTCCATGGAATAGGAAGAAAAGGGATCTTTTATGAAGCCAGTATCACTGTGATCCCAAAACCAAAACAAGATACATCAAGGAAAGAAAACTTCAGACCAATATATCTGAAAAAAATAAATACAATAATTCTTAATAAAATTTTGACAAACCATATGCAAAAACACATTAAGAAGATAGTACTCCATGATTACGTGGGTTTCATGCCAGGAACGCAAGGTTGGTTCAACATATGCAAATCAATAAATGTAATTAACCACAGACAGTAAGGACAAGAATCACATGATCATTTCAAAGAGTCAGGAAAAGCATTCAATAAAATAGAACACCCAAAATTCTAAAGAAATTAGGGATAGAAGAAACTCACATCAACATTGTAAAGAATATATATAAATATATAACCCAAAGCCAATATCATACAAAATGGAGAAAAAACTGAACTTATTTTCTCCTATATTAGGAGGAAGAAAAAGATGTCCACTCTTACCACTCCTATTCAACATAATTCTTGAAACTCTAGCCAAAGAAGTTATGTAAGGAAAGGAAATTAAAGGGATACAAATAGGAAAAGAAGAAGTTGAATTATTTCTGCTTGCTGATGACATAATCCTACATATAGAAGACTCAAGAAACTTTACATGAAGATGTCTAGAGTTAATAAACAAATTTAGTAAACTAGCAGAACACAAGATCAACATGTAAATATCAATAGCTTTCTGATAGTCCAATAATAAATCTTTAAGAAATCAGGAAAACTATCTTTTTCACAATAAACAAAACCAAACAAACCAATGCAGGAACTTGGGATTAATCTAACTAAGGAGGTGAAAGACACTTTAAATGAAAGTTACAGAACACTAGAGGAAAAAAAAATCAAATAAAACCTTAGAAAATGTAAAGACATCCCATGTTCTTGGATAGGAAGAATTAATATTTTCAAAATGGTCATTCTACCAAAAGAATTATACAGATTCAATGCAATCCTCATCAACATACCAATGACATTCTTCACAGAACTAGCAAAAACAGTCAATTTGGAAGAATGTAAGACTCAGGAGAACTGAAGCCATTCTGAGCAAGAAAAATAACTGACATCTAATTATACTACAATATATAAAGCACTCAAAAATTTAATAGTAAAAAAACTCAATCAATGAATGTGCTAAAGATAAAACAGACACTTTGCAAAAGAGGACATATAAATAGCCAACAAATAAGAAAAAATGTTCAACATCCCTAGCAACCAGGGAATGCAAATTAAAACTACATTGACATTTCACCTGATCCCAAATAGAATGACAATTATCAAGTCTACAAATAATGATAAGTGCTGCAGAGTATATAGGGAAAAAGGTACACTCATCCATTGTTGATAGGACTTCCAATTAGTATAATCACTTTGGAAAGCAGTACCGAGATTCCTCAAAAGACTAGGAAAGGAACTTTCCTATAGGAAAGGATAGGAACTATCCTATGACCCAGTTATCCCACTCCTTGGTATTTATCCCAAAGAACTAAAATCCACATACTATAATGATGCAGGCACATCAATGTTTATAATAGCACAATTCACAATAGCCAAGTTTTGGAACCAGATCAGGGTTCAGTCAACAGATGAATAAATGAATAGAGGTAATGTGGTAGATATTCACAATGGAGATTTACTCAGCTGTAGAGAAGAATGAAATTATGTTAGTGGGTAAATGGATAGAACTGGAGCACATTATGCTAAGTGAAACAAGCCAGGCTCAGAAAGTCAAGAATAAAATGTTTTCTTTCATACAAGGAAGGTAGAGAAAAATATAGAGAAAAAAATACAAGGGAGAACAGTGGAGTAGAGAAAAGGATAGAGGAGGAAGGAGGAAGGAGGGAAAAATGGAGGAACTGCAGAATGAAAGGAACCAAGCTATGCTACGTACCTGTATGAATGTGCCACAGTAAATTTCACCTTTATGTTAATGTATAAATCACCAATTTAAAAAAACTATAAATAAACAGAAGGCAGGCCAGTAGAGTAGAGAAAAGGGAACAAGGGAGGGAGGAGGAGAAAGAAAGAAGTACTGAACACTGGTGTGGAGCAAATTATATTCTATCATTTCTGATTTTATCAGAATGAACCCAAATATTGAGTATAACTATAATGCACCAATAAAAATATTTTAAAAGAATGGAGACAGTAAAAGACAGAGAAAAGAGACCAAAAATATGACAGTAAAAGAGTGGTAGTGTGATCTCAGGGAAGCCAAGATCGGTGTAAAAAAACAAAACAAAAATAAGTAAAAGGAAAAAGAAAAGAATGAAGGAAGGAGAGTTAGAAGAAAGGAGGGAAGGACAGTGAAAAAGAACTGGGTCATCATCAATACTTTCCAAAGCATTTGGGAAGTTTCAGGGAATGAAGACCAGGAAGATCAATGTCTATTTAGACATCAAGAACAACACTACAATCAGAATGTAAGTGTAGCATTTATAATTGACTATATATCTAGTAGTGATTATAACTAAAAACAAATAATGCTTAGCATTCAAAACAAAGAAGAAACATAAACAAAAAAACTTACTTTGAGATATAAAAAAAAAATGAACAGTTGGTTTGATTTGTTGTTATCTTAACTCCTGCAGCCCTATAATTATAGAAGCCCTGTATGTCGGGCTGAGACAGGAGAATCATGAGTTCAAAGCCAGCCTCAGCATTGGTGAGGTGCTAAGCAACTCAGTGAGACCCTGTCTCTACATAA
This sequence comes from Geosciurus inauris, assembly GCA_004024805.1. Lineage (NCBI taxonomy): Eukaryota > Metazoa > Chordata > Mammalia > Rodentia > Sciuridae > Geosciurus > Geosciurus inauris. Next base: position 150,551 of record PVHX01002168.1, on the reverse strand, counting down.
AACACAAAATAGGGCTGGGGATGTGGCTCAGTGGTTGACTGCCCCTGAGTTCAATCTCCAGTACCAAAAAAAAAAAAAAATCTGAAATTGAATATAATAAATTTGAATTTTAAAATTAACATCTGAATATATGATAAATATTCAATAATAAAGACATTTTCATCTTGAAGTCACCTGAACAGTTTGATGTTAGTTTTTTCAATAAGAAAGTCTCAAACATTTTGAAAAAAATAAAAGCCATTAAGCCCTTAATATTTAAATAAAACATGTCAACCTGCATTTGGGAAAATGTATATTTTATTTTGGAAACTATATGTGATAGTTAACAGTTATCTATAAGCTGAATAAAATAAGCCAGGATAAGAATAAAGTCTTGTGAATCATATTGAAGGCACTTTACAAAGCAGTTAGTTGTTCATATGAAACAGGCTCAGCCCATTTTACTCTCAAATCTACTTTGACTCCCCTACACATTCAAAAGAACACACGTTAAGATTTTTTTTTTTTAAACAGAACAATAGAAAAAGCTAAAATCATACTGGAATTAGCAAATGTGTTTACTATTTTGTTTTCCTTTTAAATTGATTTGACTCACAATAATTGTACATATGTATATAGTGTGATAATTTAATATATACATATACACTGCGATAATTAAATTACAATAATTAGCATTTCTGCCTCATACATTTACCGATTATTTTTATTTGGAGACTTTGAACTCCTCTCTTTTCGTTCTTAAAAAAATACAAAAGAGGCTATTAGAAACTATCGTCATCCTACTGTGCTGTAAAACATGATTATTTAATTCTCAAAAATGAAAAATCAAGTTTCTTATATATATACAGCATTGATTAATTTCAATAGCATCATGCTCAATGAAGTAAGCAGGTCACAAAGCCTACCAACCACACTATTGTGCATAAATGGCATGAGATAGAAGAAAACTGTGGTTTCAATGAGCAGAGTGGTCTTTATCAAGTGGTGGGCTTGGGACAGAAGGGGTGAAGTGCAGAGTGGCCAAAGGAAGCTTTTGAGGGAGTTAGGGACATTCTGTATCTTTTGCCTTGGGAGTAAGCACACAACTATACATTTGTTGGACACTTAAACTCTCTTTTTCAAAATTGGTGATAGAAAACAGATAATATATATACTTTTATTTTTTTCAGTACCAGAGATTGAACCCAGGGGCACTCAACCACTGTGCCACATCCAACTCTTTTTTGTATTTTATTTAGAGAGAGGGTCTCAGTTAGTTGCTTAGGGTCTCTAAGGTGCTGAGACTGGTTTTGAACTCACAATCCTTCTGCCTCAGTTTTCTGAGCCACTGGGATTATAGAAACATATACTTGTAATGTATGAGTTTGAATAATCTTTTTAAGACCAGTGGATAAACCGCACTATGTAATCATTTTTTTGTTTGTTTGTTTTAGTGACTTAATAAAGTAGAAATTCCTTGAATATTTAGATTTGCATTGTAAACTATTAGCTAACTGTCCTGGTTTGACACAAATTCCTTAAAAGTATGTTTTTCCTTTAAATTTTTTTCTACATGCTCTGAAAATTCACTAATTTAATTTTCATGTAATGACCTGTAAGTAGGAAATGCTCTTAATTTATTTTCTTTAAAAGATGAGTAATTTGATATTGAAAATAGATTTGCCATTTGTCCAGAGACTGTTATATGACTGAACACAATTAATATTATTATAACAGTTTCATAAAGCAGATCAAAACTAGGTTTATGAACATCAACATAATTATATTAAAGACACCTCATTTATTGTCTTTTCCACTGTGGGGGATCTTTTATTATTGAGGCAGTGTGGGAAAGGACTTTTCCTAATTTATTCCACATTTTATTTTCAACACGAAGTGCTAAACTTATTGAACCATGGACCTTTGGTGAATTGATCTCTTCACTTGCAGTATTTACCGCTCCGGTAAATTAGGTGTACATAATAACCAGCTGTCGACCTCCAGATGCAGCAGAGTCAAGCCGCATAAATTCCCAGCCTTTCAGACATACACACGGCAATGCCTTTATCTGAGAATTCGGTCTGCTGCTGCTGTAAATAATTTCATACTGTGGAAACTAATTTCATGCCATCTTTGTTTTTATTTATTTAAAAATAAGGAAAATTTGTGATAAAAGTTCAACCATCGTAGCAACACAGCTAAAGTTTTAAAAAGAGGACATTTTACATGACAGAAGTTTCACATTTAAAATTGCCTCCACTTTAATAATGTATCTAGTAACTGAGGAATATCTTTTCTCAGCAAGATCATTCATATCCTAGAGAAGGAACTGTCCATTAATTGAGTCACAGTATCTTTACACTTTAATTTTATTTTTTAAAAAAAGCTGCAAAAAGTGAATAGTGATTAGAAAAATAGTTAACATAGATGACAGTGAAAAGAAAACTGACTAATCAGGGAAAGAATATTTTCTGAAATCTAAATTTTATTATATTTCAATGTATACTAGGAAGTCAAAATAATGTAACCCACACATACATACACACATACATACACATATTAAATACTTTGGATTGCCATAAGCCACAATGAATAAAAAAAGAAAGTGCATTTGAACTGAATCAAAAACTCCCACAAAAAATATCTGTGTCCAAAGAGAAGCATCATTTAATCCATTTGTAGCTCAGCAGAGGAAGCACTCACATCAGCAAAACACTAATAACAAAGGTCAACAGAAAGGACTTAAGTAATTATTGAAAGGTGCAAAGTTGCAATTTTGGAACTTCATCTTCATTTGAAAAATTGATGATATTACAGTTATAAATAGATAAATCGATAAATAGCAAAAGCTGACTAAAATAGTCAAGGGCTAATTGGTCTTTTCTCAGTCAGAATGATGAATGCAGCATAAAACTTGATTGACTATTGCTCCATGGAGACTTTATGATTGACAAAGAAAACATGATATGAAATACAGTTTTATGTATTCTTGAGAATTATAGGAACATTTTTAAAAATCTATTAGTGTGTTAACATTATATAAATAATTAAAGCATTAGCATGACAATGATTACCCATGTCTCATTTTAAATAAAGACTTCTAAAATGAACATACTTTAAGAAACTCCAATTATATATTCTAGAGGAATAAAATTGCATTAAACTTGATGAGATAATGACTCTACCCATAGCAGATTGCTAGTGGATGAGGACATGGACAATTGAATAGTGACAGATCTCTGTTTCCACCAAAACATGGTATGCTTTCTACATATACAGCACATCATGGCCTCTATTATGAAGTTAAAGAGGGAACTTAAATTCTATGAGCCAATAGAAGATTAGAGGTGTGACTATTCTTATTCCAGATGAAAGTAACTGAAAGCAAAACAGAACAACCATCACCAAAGACACCTGGGCAGGCAATTTTTTCTTGAACTGTGTACAACAATTTTTCCAGTTAAACCATAATTTGCTCTCCAAAGAACTGAAAATAAAGTTATATCGAAAGACACTGATTTATTGTTGCAATAATAAACCTTCATTAACAATTATGTGGATTTAACCTGTAAGAAGTTAGTCAGTAACCTGTGGATCAGTTTTATGCCAATAAAATCAAGTTCAGATAATTGATTACAATGAAATCCACTAGGACCACATTGCAAATATCAAACTGATCTGCAAGGGTAATGTCCACAAAATAAAAGGTATGAATAGAGAAACTTAGCCTCTCATCTCTCCTTTATACAACACCTAATCTCTAAGAACATTTTTTAGATGATATAATGGGAAAAAATTATGCTAACAGCATATTGCATTGTTTAAGATAAACCCTTTCCAATACACATTTTCCCAAAAACAGGATTCTGAAAGTCCTGTTTAGTCTAATTAGATGCTGCTGAAATCCTATGATGAAATTCTACGAGAAAGGATGCTTACTTACTTTGAAAAAATTTTGTCCCAAGTAAAACTGCAAAACTAAAATATTATTTTTAACATAATTTGGTATTTAAAAATTTGTTATCAATCAATATTTTCTCATTAGCACATGCTATATTTCACAAACCAATAAAATGTTTTTTTCTATTTTTTCTAAAATCATTTGTGTTCTTAGGTATCAGCTAAACACTGAACCCTAGATATTTTCAGCATGCTTAAGATAAGTTAGTTTTCATGGCAGCTAAACAATTAGTTGTATATTTTAATTACTGTACTACTCATCAAAAAATAAAGAAGCCATAGTACAAAAATAATAAATATTTTAGATAAATATTATTGGAAATTATATGAAATGGGGGGTCAGATTATGAATTCTCAGTTCTCATAAAAAACCCTGATTTTTAGATACTTTATAAAATAATACAGAGCATTGATATCATGCATGACCTTCTGAGTTGTATTAGGGAATTTGACTAATATTTTCAACATCACATTTCATTATACTACATGCTACCATACCCAGAAGAGCTTGATTACTTGAAACCATATAATTTGTAGTTGTATAAGAATTAATGTTATTTGAATTTCTTCATTCCTCAAACCTTAACATATGGGGTATTACTGAAAAATTGGATTTTAGGTAGTAAATGAATATTAGGATGCATGGTTAGTCTAAATCCCTTATCAGACTACCTGAATTTCACAACTCCTGCTGAAATTTTTGTATACTGATGTTACAGAGAGAAGGTTATATCCTCCATGTTAATACAACATGTGGACCATGATCTAAAAATCAAAACTGTCTATATCAATTCTTCATATGTTTGCCTTAACGAACTTGGACTTTCATGACTAATGTCCATAAATGAAGGGGCTTTTAAACAATAGAAATTAATTTCTCACAGTTATGGAGTCTGGTAGGCCCAAGATGCAGGTCTAGACAGTCTCATTTTTCTGTTGGGGTTCTATTTCTTTTTTTTTTTTAATAATTTATTTAAATGCATTTCAAGTCATAGTACATATGTAGAGCTCAATTTTTCCATTTCTCTGGTTGCAAACCAGATAGAGGCACACCATTTGTGTCTTCATACATGCACCAAGGGTAGTGATGACGATTTCAATCAACCATCTTTACTATACCCATTCCCCTTTCCCTCCCCCCACCTCACCCCTGCCGCATCCAGATTTCCTCCATTTCTCCTATGTTTCCCACTCCCACCCTCCTTATGTATCATCATCCACTAATCAGAGAGAATATTTGGCATTTGGTTTTTTGGGATTGGCTTACTTCACTTAGCATAATGTTCTCCAATTCCATCCATTTACCTGCAAATGCCATAATTTTATTCTCTTTTATTGCTGAATAATATTCCATTGTGTATATGTGCCACAGTTTCTTTATCCATTCATCTATTGAAGGGCATCTGGGTTGCTTCCACAGTTTTGCAATTATGAATTGTGCTGCTATAAACAGTGAAGTGGCTGCTTTACTGTAGTGTGCTGTTTTTAAGTCTTAGGATATAGGCCAAGGAGTGGGATAGCTGGATCAAATGGTGGTTCCATTCCAAGTTTTTTAAGAAATCTCCATACTGCTTTCCAGATTGGTTGCACCAGTTTGCAATCCCACCAGCAATGTTGGAGTGTAACTTTTTCACCACATTCTTGCCAGCACTTATTGTTGCTGGTATTTTGGATAGCTGCCATTCTGACTGGGGTGAAATGAAATCTGAGAGTAGTTTTGATTTGCATTTCTCTAATGGCTAGCGACGTTGAACATTTCTTCATATATATGTTTATTGATTGTATATCTTCATCTGAGAGATTTCTATTCAGCTCCTTAGCCCATTTATTGATTGGATTGTTTGGTTTTTTGGTGTTAAGTTTTTTGAGTTCTTTATATATCCTGGAGATCAGTGCTCTATCTGATGTGCGTGTGGCAAAAATTTGCTCCCAGAATGTAGGCTCTCTGTTCACCTCATTAATAGTTTCTTTTGCTGAGAAGAAGCTTTTTAGTTTAAGTCCATCCCATTTATTGATTCTTGCTTTTATTTCTTGTGCTATAGGAGTCTTGTTAAGGAATTCGGGGCCTAATTCAACGAGATGAAGATTTAGACCTACTTTCTCCTCAATTAGCCGCAGGGCCTCTGGTCTAATTCCTAGGTCTTTGATCCACTTTGAGTTGAGTTTTGTGCATGGTGAGAGATAGGGGTTTAGTTTCATTTTACTGCAAATGGATTTCCAGTTTTCCCAGCACCATTTGTTGAAAAGGCTATCTTTTCTCCAATGAATGTTTTTGGCACCTTTTTCTAGTATGAGATAGCTGTATTTATGTGCATTACTCTATGCGTCTTCTATTCTGTACCATTGGTCTACATGTCTATTTTGGTGCCAGTCCCATGCTGTTTTTGTTACTATTGCTTTGTAGTAAAGTTTAAGGTCTGGTATTGTGATGCCTCCTGCTTCACTCTTCTTGCTCAGGATAGCTTTGGCTATTCTGGGTCTCTTATTTTTCCAAATAAATTTCATGATTGCTTTTTCTATTTCTATAAGAAAGGACTTTGGGATTTTAATTGGGATTGCATTGAATCTGTATAGCGCTTTGGGTAGTATGGCCATTTTAATAATATTGATTCTGCCTATCCAGGAACATGGGAGATCTTTCCATCTTCTAAGATCTTCTTCAATTTCTTTCTTTAGTGTCTTGTAATTTTCATTGTAGAGGTCTTTCATCAATCTTGTTAGATTGATTCCCAAGTTTATTTTTTTGGAGGCTATTGTGAATGGGGTAGTTTTTCTAATTTCTCTTTCAGAGGACTCATTGCTGATGTATAGAAATGCATTTGATTCATGGATATTGATTTCATATCCTGCAACTTTGCTGAATTCATTTATCAGTTCTAGAAGTTTTCTGGTGGAACATTTTGGATCCTCTAAGTATAGAATCATGTCATCTGCAAATAATGACAGTTTGAGTTCTTCTTTCCCTATTCATATCTCTTTAATTTCCTTCATCTGTCTGATTGCTCTGGCTAGAGTTTCAAAGACTATGTTGAATAAGAGTGGTGAGAGAGGGCATCCCTGTCTTGTTCCAGTTTTTAGAGGGAATGCTTCCAATTTTTCTCCATTTAGGATGATGTTGGCCTTATGTCATTTTGATAAGAAGGGGGAGGGAGGGCCACGTGGCTTCTCAATGAGTTAGAGTCCAAGAGAGACAGAGAAAGGGTCTCTGGGTTAGATGATATGGAGTCCCTCTGGATGGTGGTGATTTGTGGAGCCAATCTCTCCAGCCCCCAGGGTGTAGGTAAAAATTTGCTTTGCCCCAGTGATACACAGAGATACCCAGGACAAAAGGGGATACAGCCAGGGTGAGGAGAAGCAAAGAACACCACTTTATTCTAGAAACTATAGAAGCTTAAATGCACTCTTGGACCAATCAGATTCAAAGGTCACAAACAATGGGGTGCTCTCTGGCAAGAGCACAGTCTATTAGCATAGAATGGGAAAAGATGGAAGGGAGGGGTTGGAAGGTAATGGAGATGCTCCTACAGCCTTAGGCTTAGCATAGATTGCTTTAAAAATGTTGATGTATGTTCCAGCTATCCCTAGTTTCTCTAGTGTTTTGGACATGAAAGGGTGCTGTATTTTGTCAAATGCTTTCTCTGTGTCAATTGATAGAATCATATGATTCTTATCTTTAAGTCTATTGATGTGATGGATTACATGTATTGATTTCCGTATGTTGAACCAATCTTGCATCCCTGAAATGAACCCAACTTGATCATGGTGCACTATTTTTTTAATGTGCTTTTGTATGCAATTTGCCAAAATTTTATTGAGAATTTTTGCATCTATATTCATCAGGGATATTGGTCTGAAATTTTCCTTTTTTGACGTGTCTCTGTCTGGTTTTGGAATCAAGGTGATAATAGCCTCATAGAATGAGTTTGGAAGGGTTCTTTCTCTTTCTATTTCGTGGAATAATTTGAGGCGTATTGGAGTTAGTTCTTCTTTGTAAGTCTTGTAAAACTCGGCTGAGAACCCATCTGGTCCAGGGCTTTTCTTGGTTGGAAGGCTCTTGATGGCATCTTGTATTTCCTTGCATGTAATTGATCTGTTTAAGTCATGAATATCCTCCTGGTTCAGTTTGAGTCGATCATATGACTCTAGGAATTTGCCAGTGTCCTCAGGGTTTTCTATTTTACTGGAATATAAGTTTTCAAAATAGTTTCTGATTATCCTCTGTATTTCAGCAGGGTCTGTCGGGATATATCCTTTTTCATCAAAAATTTTGGTAATCTGGGTTTTCTCTCTCCTTCTTTTTGTTAGGTTGGCTATGGGTTTGTCAATTTTGTTTATTTTTTTGAAGAACCAGCTTTTTGTTTTATCAATTTTTTGAATTGTTTCTTGTGTTTCAATTTCATTGATTTCAGCTCTGATTCTAATTATTTTCTGTATTCTACTTCTTTTGGTGTTACTTTGTTCTTTTTCTAGGGATTTGAGTTGTAGTGTCAAGTCATTGATTTGTTGACTTTTACATCTTTGAATATGTAAGCTTAATGCAATTAACTTTCCTCTTAGCACTGCCTTCATAGTGTCCCAGAGATTTTGGTATGTTGTATCAAATTTCTCATTTACCTCCAACAATTCTTTTTTATCTCTTCCCTGATGTCTTCAGTTACCCAAGCATTGTTCAATAGCAAATTATTGAGTCTCCACGTGTTGTAGTGGCTTCTTTTTTTTAAACTGTCATTAATTTCTAGTTTCAGTCCATTATGGTCAGATAGAATGCAGGGTAGTATCTCTATTTTTTTGTATTTACTAAGACTTGCTTTGTGACATAGCATATGATATAGTTTGGAGAAGGATCCATGTACTGCTGAGAAAAACATGTATTTGCTTGTTGAAGGATGGAATATTCTATATATATCCATTAAGTCTAGACCATTGATTGTTCCATTAAGTCTTGTAGATTCTTTGTTTAGTTTTTGTTTGGAAGATCTGTCCAGTGGTGAGAGAGTTGTGTTAAAGTCACTCAATACTATTGTGTTGGGATCTATTTGGTTCTTGAATTTGAGAAGGGTTTGTTTGATGAACATGGCTGCCCCATTGTTTGGGGCATAGATATTTAAGATTGTTATGTCTTGTTGATGTATGATTCCCTTTAACAGTATGAAATGACCTTCCTTATCCCTTTTCACTAACTTTGGTTTGAAGTCTACTTTATCTGAAATGAGGATGGAAACTCCTGCTTGTTTACGCAGTCCATGTGAGTGATAAATTTTTTTCCATCCTTTCACCTTCAATCTGTGAGTATCTCTTTCTATGAGATGAGTCTCTTGGAGCCAGCATATTATTGAGTCTTTTTTTCAAATCCAATCTGCCAGTCTGTGTCTTTTCATTGCTGAGTTTAGGCCATTGACATTTAATGTTATTGTGGAGACATAGTTTGTATTTCCAGACATTTTGGTTTATTCTTAGGTTTTTAACTTGACTGGATTTCTCCTTTGATTGGCCTTTAGTGTAGCTCCTCCCTCTACAGGTTTTCATTGTTGTTTTTGATTTCTTCCTCATGGAATATTTTACCAAGAATGTTCTGTAGTGTCAGGTTTCTTGCTGTGAATTCTTTTAATTTTTGTTTATCTTGGAAGGTTTTTATTTCATCTTCAAACCTAAAACTTAATTTTGCTGTATATAAGATTCTTGGTTGGCATCCGCTGTCTTTTAGTGCTTGGTATATGCTTTGCCATGATCTTGCTCTCAGGGTCTGGGTTGAGAAGTCTGCAGTGATCCTAATTGGCTTCCCTCTATATGTAATCTGATTCCTTTCTCTTGTGGCTTTTAAGATTCTCTCCTTATTCTGAATGTTAGCATTTTCATTTTCATTTTCATCTGAATGTTAGGTCTGTTGTGATTTTGTACATTTGGAGTCCTATAAGCCTCTTGAATTTGATTGTCCAATTCATTCTTCATATTTGGAAAATTTTCTGATATTATTTCATTGAATAGATTGCTCATTACTTTGGTTTGGAGTTCTATGCCTTCCTCTAACCCAATAATTCTTAAGTTTGGTCTTTTGATGTTATCTCATAGTTCTTGGATGTTCTGTTCATGGTTTCTTACTGTCTTCACTGTGTGGTCAGCTCTGTTCTCAAGGTTAAATATTTTGTCTTCAGTATCTGAGGTTCTGCCTTCCAAGTGGTCTAATCTGTTGGTGGTGCTTTCTATTGAGTTTTTAATTTGGTTTATTGTTTCTTTCATTTCAAGGATTTCTGTTTGGTTCTTTTTCAGATTCTCTATCTCCTTCTTGAAGTGATCTTTTACTTCCTGTATTTGCCTATGTATGTCTTTATTGAAATGGTCTTTTGATGACTGGGCTTGCTCTCTTATATCACTCTTTAAGTCACAGAGCATTTTAATTATGTACATCCTGAATTTCTGTTCTGTCATTTCTTCTGCTGTACTGACCATGGATTCTAATAGTGTGGTATCTTGGTTTGTTTGAGTCACTTTCTTCCCTTGTTTTTTCATGGTGATTATGTGTCTTCCCTTCTAGCTCTACTGATCAAAGTTGCTACAGTTTTTACTCCTATATGGGTATAGTTTCCCTGCAGGTTTTCAATATCTCTCTTTTAAGGGGGAGACCAATATTGATTAATCTCAATACAAGCAATATATACTTTCAAACCAAGTAGTTCCTAATAGTTCCCAAATACATTTACAGTTTAGTCATGATATACAACAATTATGGGTTCTTTTACAATCTATTATATAAACAACAAGTTTGCACAAGGGTCTATAGTTTCTGTTGGTGGGCTAGGGAAACTTGAGGATGGGGTGTAGGATAGAATGTTGGGGTAGTAGGAAGTGAGGATATGGTTATTAGATCTTAGCATGAAAAAGGAATCCAAGAGAAGTTGGCTATTACTAGAAAGAGCGACCAAGAGTTGGGGAAGACCAGTAAGGAGGAAGAAAAGAGAGTACAGCGAGAAGAGATGATAGCAAGAAAAATAAAATATACGCAAGTGGGAGTTACGAAACTATATAATACCACTCTAGTATACAGTTCAGATATCCCAATATACCATGACCCACTGTATAACAAATACTTGGTTTCACAACTGTTGGGGATTAGAGGGTAGGAAAAGAGTGAAAGAGAATAGAGGGAAGGAAAAAGAAAGGAAAGAAGAAAAGAGCAGAGAAATAAAACAAAAAGATTAAACAATAGAAATATTAGGAGAAAAAGATAAAGGATAAAATAAAAAATAAGAATAAAAAAAGTTAAAAAAAAAGTCTCAATGTAAATAAACAGGTATGGTTCCTTTCACCTCCAGTAGGTGGCGTTGTCCATAGCTTGCTGCACTTTCCCCGCTGGTGTCCTGGGTGTGGGTTTCACAGCAGGGTGTAGCTCTGGGCCAGGCCGCTGGTGGAAATGCCGAATCAAGGTGTGCTGTGTTGAGTTCAGTTTGTTCCCAGGTGCCGTCCCATGCCCCCTCCTGTAGAAGCAGGCCCTGCCCAGGGCGAGCCATGGGCTGGGGCTCCAAGCAGCCCACAGTGGAGGAGCTGGCAGTGGAGCTCCCTCACCGTTTGCTGCTGAAGTCACGCTGCTGGTGGCAATCGCTTCTGCCTGGTGGCCCTGCGTACACGTGCAAGTGAAATTCCTGCAGGGGTAGCTATAGGATGATGTCCAGAAGGTGGCTGGAAGATGGAATTTCCACAACTTCAATCTCCGGTTCTGGAGAGACTGACCGTGGCGTTTGTCTAGGTTGTCATCTTGGAACCCGGGGTTCTATTTCTTATTTCATAGACATTTATGTTTTTGATGTGGCAAAAAGTGTAGGAGCTCTACAGGGTCTGTTCTATAAGGGCACAAAACAGAGGGAGGTCAATCCTTATGATATAATCATCTACCAAATGCATCACTTCCCAATATCATCATATTTGGGTTTAGGATTTGAACTATGAATTTTAGAGAGACACTTTCAGTACACAGCAATGGCCTAAGATGGCTTGGGCAGTGTGTCTCAACCCTTTGGAACTGGGCCACAGAGATACTAGATATAATTTAATTTTTCTGGGTTCCGACTTTGGAATCTGACTACAAAACTAATGTGTTTTGTTTTGCATGTGTATCAATGCAGCAACTACAGAGAGGTTCCAGAATAAATTTACCAATCCCCAATATCCTTATTACTTTTTCCTTTGTCTTACAGATACACAGGAATAGATATATATAAGACACTGGTAAGGTCATATTTGAGCAAAGACCTAAAGGATGTGAAGTTGAGCAGTGAGGAATATGTATATATGGAGAAAGAACAGCCCATGTGGGGAAAGCAGGAAGCTGGCGCCATAAGGTAGGAGCTTGCTAGATGTGTTAGAGAAAGCACAAATAATACACAGTGTCATTTGAACACTATGAGCCAGAAGATGAGGTTGATGAGGCATTAGATTGTTCAGACACACAGCAATTTGCAGACCATCATAATGCTTTTATTCTTCCTGAGCTGTAAAATCAATGCAGTATTTTTAGCAGAGGAATTATAAGATTTAAAAAATACTTTTAGAGAAGAGATACATCTTAAAGAAGTTTTCCTGTAGTGGATGAAAAACAGAAATAGGATACTATTTAGAAGACTGCTGGAAGATTGCAGGTGATGGAGTTGGTGTATTGGACCGAAGGGCTGGTAGGGAAGTCAATGAAATGTAGTCAGAGTCTTGATATATACTGTGCTTAGACTCTACAAGATCTAGTGCTGGATTAGATGGTGTGTGAAGATAGAACTAATACTAGAATGATAGAAAGATTCTTGCCCTGGGAAATTGGAGAATGGACTTAATTAAAAGATAAAGAGATGGCAGTTAAAAACATTATAGAATGTGGAAGAGCACAACAATTCAGTTTTAAACATTTGGTACTCTGATTAGAAATACAAGGGGAAATATTCAATATCATTTACCTAAGCAATACAAGATTTCTCAGTATAATCTGAAACCATATGTTTGGAAATCATCAAAATATAGAATTATTTAAAGCCAAAAGAAGGAAGAAATACACATTTTCTTTGTATGCCTATGTGTGTTATGTGTGTCTATGTAGAGAGAGAGAGAGAGAGAGTGTGTGTGTGTGTGTGTGTGTGTGTGTGTGTGTGTGTAAAGTCTGGGGAGGGGGCAGTCCAATATTTAAAGATGAGAAACAAGGAAAGAAAATGAGAAGACACTCTAATAGACTATCTTGTTATTTTCAGTTTGCTTTAAAGTGGTCTATGTTGTCTGTCAGTATGCCGAGAGGATAGATTTTCTAGAAAGAATCAGATATCGCAAGAGTAAAATAATTATTGGGGAAATGTCCTTGAGTAGGAATTAGTAGAAAATTAATTTTATACAGTGATGTAGACAATTCATTTATACTAACAGGATGGAAGGTAGACTATGTGGACAAAAATGCAAGAGCATTGATAATTTTGAAGTTGAAAGTACAAAATATTTATTATTTCTTATTTTATTGCTTTATTTCCTCAGCGCATTAGTAAACAAGGCAATTGACTGAGACTATAAATTATGAAAGTTGCATTTGGGGCTTGGATAAGGAGATTTATATTGTAGCCTAATAAAAAGCGACAATTTGGGAAATGTAGTAAAATGTTCAAAGAATACTAAAGTCCCTCTGTTGGCAGTTGACTTTAGCATTGGTTCAGACAGGATCAGTCAGCATAGTTTTGTGATTTTCTCTAGTCACATTTAGCTGCATAGATCTAGAGGTATAGAGCAGTTGACATTAGATTAACCAAACGTTTTTTTTCCCTCCATATGAATGGAACTGATGGAGAATGAGACTAGGAGATTTAGAACATATATAAATGCATAGATTGTAGCATCTCACTGAGGAGATGAGTAAAAATATGTTATAGGTGAGAAAGAGTGAAAAGTCTGTGGTAAAAAGGTGACAGATATTTGTAAGACAATAATTTTGGCTTAATAACATGGCTGTAGGGACAAAGTAGGTGTGGAAGAAAAGAAAATTTTTATTTTAAATTATGTAGTAGTTATAGTCAGCACTGGTTTCGTGAATACAAGAACAGTGAAGTTACTCATGACTCCACACTTAGGAGGCTCCTGTATTCCATAATGCTCTAAGGTCATTACCTTGAAATTCTTAGTAATTTAACACAAGGGTTTATGCATTTTCAATTTTTTGGTCCTAAGAAAATAGTACCTTTTGTACTCATAACTAGAGATAAACCCTCACTGATGATGCTCAACCTGTGATTTTTTTTTATTTTATGATGATGTGAAAGTGATATACATTCAGTAGAATGCATACATCAGATTTTGAATTTTGATCTTTTCCAGGTACCAATGTGCAGTATAATACTCTTGAGAAGGTGGGCGATGGCAGTGAGCCCAAGATGCAGACCCATCCTCCACAGAATCATAATAGTAAACACTTGATACATTACAGTGCATTATGTTGCTAAGCTAGAATGTTCTATAGGTTAAGTGTATGAATTGCATTTTCTTTTCTTTTTTTTTTTAAAGATTTTTTTTTATTTGCAGATGAACACAACGTCTTTATTTTATTGCTTTGTATGTGGTGCTGAGGATCGAACCCAGGCCCTCACGCATGCGAGGCAAGCGCTCTACCGCTGAGCTACAATCCCAGCCCCTGCATTTTCAATTTATAATTTTTTCAAGTTAAAATATTTTTTTCAGTATGTGATCTAATCATAAGTTGAAGGACATCTATATTGAAAATAATTGTATCTAGAATATGGGCATTGGCATGAGTGGCCAAGTTAGTGTTCAGAGAATAGTATCAGGGAGAAGTGTCAAAGTAACTGAGAGGCCCACATACTGAATGAATTATCTGCATGGCAATTAAAGTCATCAGGAATTATGAGGTTATTAAAAACAGAGACTGTAGGCCAAGACTTTATTCTCTCTTCAAGATATGACATGCACAATTTAAATATCATATGTGACGGTCAAGAGTAAAGATTAGTAGATATCTCATGTCAAAAGTCAAAACCTTTGCCTTTTTTAAGATGAAGAGAAGGATGGGAATGATAAAGTATAAATAGAGTATAAGGAAGATACTTATCTCCCCTTAAGATACAAAAAGTGTCCTTAATTAATCTCAAGGAAGATAATATTTGACACAAAACAATAAGTTAAAGCAATATTCAGATGAGTTTGTTATTTAAAAGATTCAGTAGCTACAGTGTTTAAATATTAAGAGAAAAGGTTAATTTTGGCTCACAATTTTTTGTTTTTGTTTGTTTTGGTACCGGAGATTGAACTCAGGGGTACTTGACCACTGAGCCACATCCCCATCCTTATTTTTGTGTTTTATGTAGAAACAGTGTTTCTCTGAATTGCTTAGTGCTTCACAGTTGCTGAGGCTGGCTTTGAACTCACGATTCTGCTGTCTCAGCCTCCCAAGTGCTGGGATTACAGGCGTGTGCTACCACGCTCAGCTTGGCTCACAGTTTTATAGGTTTCAGTTCATAAACAATTGGTCCAACTACTCTTGCACCTGTAGTGAGGCAGCACTTCATGGTGAGAGTACATGATGGAGAAAACCTATTTACCTTATGGCTAGGAATGAAAGAGAAGAGGAAGAGATCATGGTCCCACAATCTCCTTTAAAAGAGCAGGCACCTAATGACCTAAATATTCCCACGTGACCCTGTCTCACAGAGATTTCGTCATCTCTCAATTGCACCATGCTGGTGATAAGTCCTTCAGCACATGGGTCTTTGTGGGACATGCAAGATCCAAACTATAGCACAAGGGTGATGAGAACTCTGATACTAAAAAACAACTCATTCTATTGATTATAAGATCATGTATAATCATGTATATAGTGTGCTTCTCATCTTGCTGCTTTTATGTATCTATCTCATATTTAGAATCTCTTAAAACCTTTTACTTATTCTTACAATACTAAATATTGTAGATGTTTCTTGATGAAAGTTATATTTTGTTTATTCTATTTCTTTCTTAACATTGTGATGAGAGGGTAATGTTATTTCAAAATGAAGACTCATTTTGTACTTCAATTCTGGGAATTGCTTATTTTGCATGTGTTTAAAACTGAGCCTATGTTCTTATTTTTTTCTCTCATATGTTTGTTTTATATTTTCTTCTATCATATGTGACTGCTTCTGTGGTTTTTAACTCTTCTGGAACTTCTGTTGATATTTTTGAAGCTTTTTAATCTCTAAATATATTTTATGATGCTCTAATAATTTTTTCATAGTCATATTCCATTTTATGAAGACTATATGTTCTTGGATCTCTATAATGTATCAGTTAAAATATTAGAGTTTTTGGGGGGGATTTCTCATTGCTTGAATTAAATTTATCATTTTAAAATTTTCATCTTGGAATGTCTATTTTGAACTAGACGTTTTTTCCCCTCTCTTTTAGGCAACTGGTAATCTTCAATGATAATACACTTTGTTAGTTACACATAAAATTTGAGTGGCTGCTGTGTGATTTCTTCTATTAGAAAATGGATGTGTTCATGACAGAATATCCCTTAAGGCATCCTGACTTTAATTTAAGGTAGGAGGCAGAAACTTATTCTCAAACTACATGGCCTCCAACTCTCAAAATGTTCCAAATTTTACTCTCTGCTACAAATCTCTATAATGAGCCAATAACTCTTCCAAGATGATTGCTCACTTTCTATAATGAGAGTCTTCTGATATTTTTCTTTGAATAGTTGTTTATAGGAATGATAGTGTCATAAATTAGATGATACTGTAGAAACTTGTGGAAAAATATTTGTCTTCTAATACATTATATTGCATACGAAGGCACTATTGCATAATAAATTATTTGTATTTCTTTTCTGTATTATAGTTATGGATTTAAGTTTATTTTAAAATTATATATGTAGGTGGATGATACTGTTTGATTTTCATTTTGGATAGTAAAAGTAGCTATGGTATGATATGGTTATGGCCTGGCTGTAAATTGATTTACTTGGGTCCTTCTATTACCCACCTGGAGTCCAGGTGTCAGCTATGCTCCTTTTGAAATTAGTTTCCTTACAGAACTTTGCTATAACTTCCCCTCTCCATATTTTCTTACTATTATACATTTATTTGTTTGATATATTTTAATCTCAGTTGGGATCTCTGAAAATACAATGCATGAGTCAAAATAACAGCAAGAAAATGGTGGCACAATCAGAGTGGGTAGTTAAGAACGGGTTAATAGAGGTGATTTTTGCAATGTGTACAATAAAGCCAAACAACATCATGGAAGCTGCAGCACCCAGACTAGCAGAATTAGGGAGCTGAGCACCTGCTCCTGTGGCATGGACTCAGGGTCAGTGAGTTGATGGATAGGCTAGAATGGAAAAATCAAGTGGGTTTTGTTGCTCTTTTTCCACACATCTTGTGCCTTGATGCTTGTATTAGTTTCCTAGGACTCCCATAACAAAATATCACAAACTCCATGACTTAAAACCACAGAAATTTACTGTCTCACATTTTTGGAGACTCAAAATATGATATCTAGATGTCAGTGGAGCCACTGACCTGTGAAATCTTTCCACACCTCTTCTAAATGCTGATGTTTGCTGGCCATGTTTTGTTCCTGGGTTTACAGGTATGTTACAAACCATGTTGTCTTTCCATCATCACCTGGTTGTCTTCTCCTGTGTCTTCACATATATCATTTTCTCATATGAATATCAGTCATATTGAATTAAATGCCACCTCTGTGCAGAATGACCTCATGTTAGCTAAACTTACTACATCTGCAGTGTCTCAATTGTTAAAAGAAATTCTTACACTCTGAGATAGTCAGAATCTGGAATTAGTGTTTTGGGGACACAAACAAACACATAAAAATGAAGATGGTAGAAAGCCTGGAATCAGTATGGACTGCTTTTAGATTTGCACTCTAAGGTAGCTAGACTTCTTACATTCCATATGTCTCCGTCCTGAGTGAATGGAAACTGGAAAATGGTACAGCTAAACTTCTTTCCTATTCTATTGATCAAAACTGTTATTAGATCAAGTCAATTCAAGAAATAGGACGATGTTTACTTATTTTTATGTGTGTGTGCCAGGGATTAAACCCCAGGGTGCTTAATTACTGAGCTACATCCCAGCCCTTTTTAATATAATGTGTGGTTTGTTTTGTTTTGTTTTTAATTTGAGACAGGGTCTCACTAAGTTGCTTAGGCCTTGCTAAATTGCTGAGGCTGGTCTCGAATTTGTGATCCTCCTGCCTTACCCTCCTGAGCTGCTGGGAGTACAGGCATGTGGTGTACCACACCCAGCCTTTACTTGGTAGAACTGGCAAGGTATTAGAAGTCATTTTTATTCTACCAAAAATCTCACCTGGGCTGACCCCATGATTCAAGATCCTAGAGACTCTGTCTTTAAATGGGCTTTTGCAGATTTTCATTGACCAGTATTGTTGAGGAAAGGAATACTAGTAAGTGCTGATGTGAACCTCATTACTTCAGATGTCACCTTTATAATTATACCAGGGAGCAATTCAAGTTCTTCTTCATATTTGGAATCAGACAGCAAGTGTACAGTGAACACTTTCCTGTGAGTATCGGGGAAGTTGAATGAAGACTTCAAAATTAATTTATTTAGTCTTTGTTTCCAAATCAATTGAACCATGACTATATTTCTGACAAAGCATCTCTTTCTTGGATACCAGCTCACTGAAACCTACAGAGCCCAAGTTCACAAGAATAAGATAAAAAAAAAATCCTTAAAAAAGCATAAGGCCAAAGTGCAAAATGGGAGCTTATGTCAGAGGAGCTTATTGTCAGAGTGCAAAATGGGAGCTTATTGTCAGAGGAGCTTATGGAGAATGCTAAAGACATTGTCTGTTACTTCCTAATGATGAGTATCATATTAATATCTGTGACTTCCTTATAGTTGCATAGTATTGCAATAAATAACTGTATTGGCAAGAGTTATTATTATGTGCAATATCAGTACAAGAAAGGCAATAGACTGTAAGAAAATATATGCATGAAACATTCCTTTCACATGAATATATACTGTTTCTGATTAGTTTTGCTAACATATATTGAAAATCACCATTTACTAGGCCAAATGGTATATGCTGGATGACTGGCTCTATTGTGCTTTGCACCAGTGAATATACCACATATAGATCTATGGCTTGCAATACTGTTAACTCAGACTGATTTTCTAATAATACACATTCTCTTGCATCAGGCAAAATATGGGATAAAAGTATGTGCTATAAATGATCATCTCAGCTTCTTTAAAATCCTTGATTTTGGTACAGGTACTTGATTTTGGTACCTGTATGTCTCTCAGAATAGAACTCCTTCAGAGAAGCTGGATTGTTTTATTTGTATTATTTTTTTAATATATGGCAGAAGTTAAGAGGAACTAAATAACTAAGGATTGTCAATGGTCCAATTAGACCTACTGGGAAACAGGGTCTTACAAACCATGAGACTTCATTTATGGTGATATCTTAGTTTTCACAGATAAGCACCAATTTTGTTTGCTATTTTATAATTTTATGAAAATTCAAACCATTTCCTCCTCTCTTTTTTTAAAAAGTAGTTATTTTAGAAAAAGGCTGGAGGCCCTATTGTGGAAAACTTGGAAAGAGACTCAGTACAGTGACATTGCAGAGTCTTTCAAATGGATCTACCATCCTCTCATCAAGCTACCCTGGTCTATAAACTGGCTTTGATTTGGGAATGGGATACGAAAATATAAAATACCTATATAGTCAAAAAAATCAATTTTTCTATGTATGTATATGTAAACACCACAGTGAATCCCACCATTGTGTACATCCACAGTAATGGCATCCTATTTAGAATAAGATATATTCCATACTTATATAATTATATCAAGATGAAATCTATTATTATGTATAACTTAAAAGAACCAATAGAAATTTTTAAAAATCAACTTTTCCAGTAGCTCTGTTTTGTCTGTTTATATATGTTAAGTAGCATCTTAATATATTGCCAGTTGTTTCTTTTGTAAGGATCTAGGGTAAATCATTCACGGCTGCAGATTTGGGGGAGGTCTAGAATCTAGTATCCACTCATTCTATATGTCTTACCGTGATAATAACCAAGCTCTCTCCTCTTATTTTCTGGGGTGCTCCCACTGTCCAAAACCAAGCAAAGGCAAGGAAATCTGCCTAACGCAGAATACAGAAACATACTCATCAATGATATAGAAAGATGGAATATGAAAGTGTAAACATGTCATTCATCCAGGTGTAAGATTTCTTCGTAGCTGTATTTTTCATTTTATTTAAGCATCTTATTTTAGTTATCCAGTTATATTTTCTTCCCTAGAATATTTTATTTTTGTGGAAGTAGTGAACACACCTCATTTAGCTAATGCCTTATTATGAGAATTTATTTTCAGGTCTGTTTGACATGAATGGATGTGACATTAAAATACAAATATCACAGCTATATATTCCCATCTGAATATCATTTTGAAGTGCATATAGGATGATTTTATTTGGATTATCTGTAAAGTATGGATTATGTATTTCAAATTGTGTAAAAGAGGAAAATAAATGTGTGAGTTTATGTTTCTATATTAATGTTTGCATATATATGTATGTTTTTGAAAAATCAAATTAGACAATTCTAAATTTTATTTATTTTTAGAAATTTAAACTTACACAAAATGAGGAGACTTTCACTGGTGATAAAAACATGAATAATTTGACTCCAACTGCTGTTGGTACCATGACACCTGTCATGTTGAGATGTTGAATTGATGGAATAAATGAACCAAAACAAAGGGCAAAAGAGATAAGAAAAGACTGTTATTTTTTCCCCAAGTCTCTGTTTCCAGTGATCACTAAAAGCCAAACAACCTCCATTCTTTTCCTTAGGATCAGTAAACATTCCAATTAAATGAGCTGCTTACCTAACATAGCTTAATATGAATATCTACCTCTGATCCATGAAAATTAACACTATATAGAAAGTGATTTTATGTGTTCCTAATAATAATTGTTCAGTATCCTTTCTACAAATTCAGAGAACTCACTTTTTTAAAAAAATAAACTGTCTGATAAATTCCCAGGTAAAAAAGTGACAATAAGCCTTTGTCTCTGATTATTGAGTGTTTTTCAAATTTGACTTGGTATATTTTGTTAAATATTGTATATAATGAAAATTAAAGATCATGTCACTTAAACTTTTTACTCAACAATCAAAATATGACCAAAGAAAAATTACTTCATCTCCTTGGAACTTTTTCCTTCTCTTAAAACACATGAATAAATATTAGCATCAGTGTCAACAATCTTCACAGAGGGAATACAGGCTTAACAGAAGAAAAAAGCGTACTTCTACTGCTTTTGTATGTAGAAGATGATTTGTTTATCTTATTAGTAAAATCAACTAAGTGAAACCAAACTGGATGTGCCTGATAGACTCTGTTTTTCCTTTTTTTTTAGAAGTGGTGCATATAGGGAAGATGCAACAGAATGAAACAATTAAATCTTTTCTTTATATCAGATTTTCCTACATGCATTGAGACCTGCTTATAGATCGAACTCAAATCACTCATTTGAGCCTCATAGACTCCCTACCAGACTTTCAAAAAAAATAGTACAATATATTTTATGACTCTACTAGGAAGCATAAAAATATTCTACCTGTGAAAAAAAGTAGTATGTTAAAACTAAAATAAGCTGAAAAATAAATCTAGAATAATTATAATTTTTTATATTTTAAATATAATATAATCTTCTATGCTTTCCAAACAATGAGGATTATAGAAGGACAAACCTCTTTAGTTATTAAATAATATTTGATATGTGAATGATTAAACAACAATAAACCAATATAAATGCACTCACCTAAATGTGAGTGGACTTATAGTAGTTTAATATCTATGTGGACTTATAGTAGTTTAACAGTTATGATACAACTTAAATGAATTTATCGCTTTCATTTCTGGGTGAGTAAATATACTTGGTAGTACAAACCTTCTGCTGAAAACACCAGTATCCAAACTAAAAACCTACTCTGGGGCTGGGGTTATGGCGCAGTGGTAGCGTACTCGCCTAGCACGCGTGAGGCACTGGGTTCGATCCTCAGCACCACATAAAAATAAAATAAGGATATTCTGTCCACCTACAACTAAAAAATAAATATTAAAAAAAAAACCTACTCTGATCTTTTTCATTTCTGATTGAACCATCCCCCAAGATGGCTGTGAGAAAAATATTGTCTAAAGTGCATTACTGCCATGTAGTGGAGCAAAATGTGGCACGGATGTGTATGGAGGCTCAGGGCATGATGTTTGTCATAATTATTACCACATCACCACTTCTAAATGTCTATAAATTAAATAATGATTTAAGCAACTAAAGTCTGACAAAGAATGATCCTTTATACTTAATGACACTAGGGAATGTACCAGAGAATGCAACTATGACTATTAGATGTTGAAAACGTGTGAGATCACTAAGAGAAATATGAAAGAAAAAGGTGGAGGAATATTTGAGGAATTGATAAGAAAGAGAGAAATTAGTTACTAGAATTTAGATGAATTAATGTTGATTGTGAGAAAACATTGAGTCATGTAGAAACCTAGATACACCAGAAAACACATATTGAAAATATGAATTGTGTCTGGACACAGGTCAAAGCTGGAAATTCACTGTCAGCCTCCATAAAAAATAGAGGGAATGGGCATCTCACATGGAGAATATAAATATAGTGCTAAAAAGTAAAATCAAATGAAAGAGACTAAAGGAACATGAGGTAATTGTCCAACACTATCAAAATGTCAAGTAGAATGAAGAAGAAAAAATGGATATAGTACTCATCGGATTGCACACGAGTGCATATATGAACATGTCCTGATGAATTCTACTATTATGTGTAATTATATTGCACAAATAAAAATTAAGTTTGAAAAGAAGGCTGTATATGATTTGGAGGAAGTATGTTATTCCTGTAAAATAGTGATGGTTGTAGTGACACTGTAAAATAGTGATCATTGTAATTATAGCTCACTATAAAGAAAATTTTGATTGCGAACATGTTGAAACACAGATGTATAATTTGTGATAAAAAGAAAAAAATACTATGGAAATGTACATTAAGGTTTTATTTTAAATAAATATGACCTGGTGGTATCTAATACTAATCTAATAAAAAAAGGAGGACGTTATTAAATGTAAGAAAAGAAGTTGATCAATGGCAATTAAGTTAGGAGCAGGAGATTTAGGTGTGCTATCTCAGAGCAGGATGACTACAGATGATGATAATGTACTATGCACTCAAACAGAAGGAAAGATTTTGAATATTTTCTCCATAAAGAAATGATATCTGTTTGAGTAAAAGATATGCTGAATTTGGTTTAAAAATTAGATAATGTATAAATTTGTCAAAATATCACATAGTATTTCTTAAATATGCACAAACCAGAAATTTTTATGTATCAGTAAAAAAATAAAATGTTAACTTTGAAAACAACAGAGCAAAGATGAAATATGAGATCCCTGTCCCAGAGTAATGGGAAAAAAAATAACATGAAATGTCAAATAAGCTTATAGGAGAAATCATATTTTTACTACTGATAATTTAAACATGCCAGTGGGAAACATAGAAATAGTTTATTTTCAGAAAGTTAGATTATTATTAGGAAATCTCTATAATAAACAACAGGGCATGAGCAACCATGCTGGATATGAAAAATTTGATTTAAGGGATAGGTACTTAAAAATCATATAGTACTGAGGAACAAATATCATACAGTCCATTATAACTACTTAGCCATAATAACAGACATCTAATTGCATAGTATGTGCTATACAGAACACCAAAACTTAAGGCCATATGTTAGAACTAAGTTGAAAGAATAAAATGCAAAGAAAAATTTTTGCTCTTGCTATTTCAAATTCTTCCATCTATAATTTCTTTCCCAATCTCAAAATCTTCATGTCTAAAGGCAGGAATTTTTTTTGTACAACATAGAAGAGGCTCAGTTTATAATCAATATGAAATGACCTACAAATTTATATAAAGACTGTCGAGCACCATTTAATCCCCTATCAAATTAGAGAAGAGAAACCTGGATCAGCTTTTAAAGAGTTCTTTTTGTTACTGTTTTAGAATTTGGCATCTGAATTGGCAGCCTATTTGTATATTAAAAAGAAAAAACATATTTGGATGAAAAAGCATCCATTGTAATAAAAGTTTGTATTCCTGATAAGAGTAGTTGACATACCACTAATAGCTATAAAATCAGTACATTTACTGGTTGTGGCGTGAGAAAAAGAAGAGGGGTTAATGTAACATTGTATGAAAACAGAAAAACCAAACCATAGCTAAAGGATAATCAATCACAAGTCCACGGGTCCAAGAAAATAGCAGCTGAGGTAACATTTTGCCTAATATAATGGGTACTTGACTTTGATAAGTACACAGTGAGGAATAAATGGGTCTGAAAATCAAACCCCCACAAACTCTCAGGGCTCAAGTCTCCCATTGAGAAATGAGATGCACACAAAGGAGAAACTGCTGAAAGTGGAATTAACGAGAACTATGTGAGTATACAGTCAAATTGAAGAGGAAGTGCAGGTGAAAAGCACTGAAGAAAAATAGTCATGAAGTCTCAGATATCAACTCTTTTTTATTTTTTGCTTTACGCACTCACACAAACATACAAACACACACACACAAGGTTACTATAAAGTTAGAAAGAATATTATCTTCCTTAAATTTTGAGAACTAAATTCATATTAACTTTAGACCATAGTATTAGCAAAGTAAAATCAGTAAAATGGTTAGTGAAATTAAGGAAGAAGTAAAACAATATCTCCACTTAAAATGAAAGCATGTCACAGGCCAATCTTCGCTGTAGCTAAAACTGAGAACAGAGAGGTGTTGAACTAAGAAGTTTTATGGAATCTGCAAAAATCATGTCTGCAAAAATCCATATGTCAAATATCTACATTGTTCTGTAAATAATATTTAAAAAAATAAAAAATGTGGATAAATGAAGACACCATAATGGGAATCATGCCCTAAAATTAAATAGATTAATTAATTTCTCCCTGAATGATTATAATCCTTGAGTATTTAACAGTATTTTTTAAAATATCAGTTCCTTGCTTCCCAGTATTTCATCTGTAAATAATAGAAAAGTAGCACTGTAACTTTTGAAAAATTAAAATACACTCAAATATGTAAATCTGTGTAATTAGAAAAATGACTTGGTATATATCTGAATGTGATCTCTTGATGGATGTTTA
This sequence comes from Geosciurus inauris, assembly GCA_004024805.1. Taxonomy (NCBI): domain Eukaryota; kingdom Metazoa; phylum Chordata; class Mammalia; order Rodentia; family Sciuridae; genus Geosciurus; species Geosciurus inauris. The sequence continues at coordinate 125,360 of PVHX01002168.1, read as the reverse complement.
AGGTTTAAGACTTTGTTAACAGAGATGTTTGTCAGGATTATAGCATGTTAGTTGTTCACTATATTTTTATTCTATATAATCTTTTCTACATATAGAATGAAATGAGTAAAATGGAAAATTCAAGATGATTTTTAATGTGAATAATTACAACACTTTTTTAACTCTTAAAAACTGTTTTTGACATACTGAAAATTTTATTTGGTATAATATTATAGTGAAAATTGTAAATGCTTATTTTTCTGTTTATGTTAAACTATAAATTCATATTGTACATGATTTGTTCTCCATAAGAACAAACCTACAGGACAGTTATAGATATATTGAAAAGGATTTATTATAAGGGATTGGCTCATGCAATTATGATGGGTAAGAAGTCCCATGATCTGCTGTCTGCAGGCCGGAAGCCTGAGAACCAAGGAAGTCAATGATGTAAATCCTAAAGTCCTAAGGCTCAAAAACCAGGAGTGTTGATATTTTAGGACAGTAAAATTTGGAGCATAAAGAGAAAATTCACCTTTTTTCTGCATTTTAGTTCTATTCAGGCCCTTGGAGGACTGGATAATGCTCGCCTCACTGGTGAGGGTAATCTTCTTTATTCATTCCTTTCATTCAAATGCTAATCTCTTCCAGAAACATCTCACAGATGCACCCAGTGATAATGTTGCACCAGTGTTCTGTTCACCCGTTATACAAATCACACATAAGATGGACCATCACAGATGAGGACATGACAACTTAATTTAGGTTCAAACAACAATGTCTAACTTAATTGGTGAATTAAAGAATAAGAACTATAAAGGTAGTTAGTTCCAAAATTATTAATCATGAATACATATAAGAAATTGCAAAATTTCAGTGTTTTTAATAATGGAAGCAGTATTCGTATGAGCCTTAATGAACATAGGCAAGAAACAACTCATTTTTAAAGGGAAAAAATAGCAGTAAGACAGAAATATTTTAGTTATGGATCCTTTACGATTTTTTTTGAAATAAGTTGTAAAAAAATTGTAAATAATATGTAGTATCAGATAATTAGATCTGGCTTGATTATAATTGTCCCAAATTCTGAGTTTTGGAGGTAAAATTCATATGACAAATTGTTATTTTAAAGATTCCATCATGTGTACTTAAAATTATACTAAGTATGTTGACACTGTACTTTCTCATCATTACAATTTACCTCCTTATGGTTATTAGGATTTGTGTGTGTGTGTGTGCGTGTGTGTGCATGATGAAGTGTCAGTAATTTTCTCTATTTTTGAAAGGTCTTAATGACTGAAAAATAGTACAGATTGTACATGTTTAAAGTATAATTCTAATTTTTATTTTAATATATGAGATGTCTACAATTAAATATTATATTGGCTTATTTTGTGCAATTTAAGAAACAGCTTCATAGATAGTTCACTTAAATGCTTAGGAATCCACAGGTATTTGTGTTATTAGAATGGATTAGAATTATCACTCATGTGAATATAATTTCACAAAAAAGTACAAGTTGAGTTGAATAGTTTTCAGTGATTTAAGAGTATCTCAGGAGCCACTGAAGAAAAAGTATAACTTTGAAGAATTGAAGGAAATGTCCCTAGCCTTGCAGAAGCACAAAGAAAAGAAAAATTGCTGCCTACAGTGCTGATTTTCTCATACTGCTTCAGAAGCAAACAAGTAAGGGAACAAGAAAATTGGGTGGTTTTACAATTTAGTAGACCCAATTCATCAATAAACACCTTGACAAAAGAATAGTTGCAGATTTTTGACCTAAAGTCATAGTGATTTTCATCCCTTCAGGAAATCTGAAATATCAAAGAAGGCAGTATCTGCCTACTTTTAGAAAACACTGCTGTATCTCTTTGAAATAAACCACAGAACAACAATAACAAATTCCAAGAAGAGATTGTAATATTAATAATATTATACTTTGTGAAGATTTTTACAAAATTAGTGGAATATATAAATGGCATAGGAGATGGTTAAGCTATTACCTTTGGTCAAATTATTTGTTTTCATATTTTGTAAGTATGCTGAAGATTTAAAATAACAGTTGTGTCCATTTTAATTATTTTATCCCTGGTCTACTAAGTGATTGAATAAATCTATTAATTAATTGCTGTCTAACTGTACCCTCTTCTAAGTCCTTTTTTAGATAATACTGATCCAACTACTTGTCATCCTAAAGTGCTGACAAATTCATTATGCCCTCCAACTCTATATTTTATTTCCCATCTCTAATATATTCTATCAAACGTATCTGACATGCATAGGTTGGATACATTCCCATGTTCCATCAATTCAGGTTTGTAGCTCCTGCTCAGGCATAATTAATAAAAGTGCCATGTTTCAATCTCAAAACTTTCCTATTTTTGCTGATAAATTACATGGTTATTCTAACCCATATGCAATTCTGTTATTCCTAAAAAGGACTTGAAATTCTGCTACATTTTCTCAAGTACAGAAACCTAAATTTATTAAACTATCGGTATAATTGAAAAATTTCATACCACTCCAACTAGATGTTTTCTCTTTTTTCCTTTCCATTATATCAAAGAAATATACTTGGATTGCTTAATTTTCCATTTTCTGGCATTTGTTTTCATGTACTCCACAAAACTAGATCTGGATTCTCCATACATAAGGGTCTATTTATTAACTAAACATCTATTAAATTTTTCTTCATTGGTAGCTCTTGATTTTAGAGAACAGATCTAATGAAGAGTGGGTCAGCCAAGCATTCATCTGAATTGATCTCTGCTTTCCACTAGTGAGGTCCTACGCACCAATACTACTATAACACCTATTCTTGTGTTTCAGATTTCTCTTATCATAATATTTCTGGAAGTTTTAAAACTCTATACCATTGAGATGATAAACAAAAATAACCATATTCCTGACACCCAGAATTAATGATATCAATAATATCTATGTTTCCTTCAGGTAACTACTTAAATGGATAAAATAAAATATTACAAAGAGGTTTGAAAAGGTCTTGACTATTTTTTTAAAAAATATTTTCACAACACTCTGTAAAAATTAAAAAAAATAGGAAAAATAGTTCTGGGTATATCTTCCTAATATAACATATATTTATGTAAGAAATTATCAAATGCTGTGAAACTATACTTGAATTATTTCGATTATTTTCAAATTGCATTTGAGAAAATGTGCCCCTTTCATTAATAATTTAGCTTTTGACCTATACCTAAGTGGTAGGCTGGGCTCTACTATTAATTTGGAAACACTATAAATTAGAATTAAAAAGTGGATAGAACAGCCTGCAACCAACTGTATCACCAATCTATCTCATTATCCATTTAACTGCTATATTTTACTTTTCATAATTACATCAAAAAATAATGCAGCTATCATCTTCATGGAACTGCATGCTTTCCTCCAACTCCTCCTCCCTGTCCTTCTCTTTCTCATTTGCTATTATAGACAGTGCCACCATGGCTGTTCTCCTTAGGCACATGTATGGGAGGTGAACTCTTGAGTCCTAGAATGTTACATCAGGCTTCACCATGACTGTAGCCAAAGTGGTACCAGTTCACTAGTTCTCATTTCTCACATCTCTGAAAAATGGGATATTTTTATGCTTGCTATATTTTGCTAATCTCATGCATGAAATATGATAGTATTTTGTTTCATTTCTGTTCCTGTGGTTATAATAAGATAGATCTCATTTATTTTAAAATTATTATTCCTCTGTTGCATGTAAAAAAATAATTTTCTCAGCATCAAAATAGTTTTATTTTTTCAAGCGATACAGTCAAGACTGAAAGAATCATATTTTAGTTTTGTATTGTTTTTAATTAGGATCCAGTGTTAATCCCTGAAATATCTTTGCTCTGCTTCACCATTTCGAAGAACACTGTTGCAACTTTGTGTATGCTTTCATAGTTTACTTATTTATTCAGTTAATATTTAATGAGCATTTTCTGTGTCATTCACCATTATAGATGTGAGGGATTTGACTAAAACAACAAAATCTGTTACCATGTGGAGCCTCTAATTTTCAGCTGGAATTCAGACTCTAAGTAAGATGTGTAAAGAAAATATATTTTACCTTAAATACTGGAGGGAACTAAAGGAAAACAAAAAGCAGAATATAAGGATGTTGAGAGGGTTACAATTTTAAACAGTGGAGATCTGACCGAGGTGACATTCAGTAAAGCCTGAAAAGATATAAGGGAGTAAAGCATCCATCAGGGTAGAGTGTAGTAGGAAGAATGATCAGGAAATTTAATGCCCACTTTTAGAGCTTTCAACACTGGTACTACAACATCTTTCTTTCTGAACAAATGTTAAAAATAAAATACTTTAAAAAATAAAATTATTCCAGAGAGATTTAATTCCTAATACTGATACAGTTATTTATTAATCATTATTTGTAACATATTTGGAAAAAATAAACATTTCTCCTGTGCCTATGTTCACAATCCTACTTCATTTTGTTTTGAAGATTATTCCTTTACATGAAGTTGTCTATTATAAGAAAATTAATCTCAAATTGAAACAATTTTTGCCTATCATAGTTAAGTGAAAAACGAACCACTACTCTTTCAGAAAATATCACCATGTACCTTTTTTCAATCAAACTTTTAAAGATTCCCATCAATTGGCATAAAGAAGTTTCTGTAGAGAGAATAACAAACATGTACAAATAATTAAACTACTTGAGATCTTACTTAGATAAAGGCCACTACTTTCTGCCATATGTCAAAGTTTCCTCTTATTTCTGATTTCTTAATTTTTGCTTAACATCTTTTTCTTTCATGTTTCACTGAGACTAATTCTCCTATGGATAACAAATAGAAGAAAACAGGGACTGTCAATCTGGCTTGAATATTCAGGAGACTCTTTATCAAATCATCCTTGCTGCTAGCTGTGCTTAGAATGCATTTTCCCAATTTTATTTAGGGGAGGATTTCTCTTCTCTAAGTGCCTTTCTACAAACTCACTGGTTCCTGGGTTTGTTTCTGTAAGACCCAAGTAGAACTTGAGATTTGGTGGCATTTAGCATGTTTTTGTTTTGTTTTGTTTTTTGCTTCTTCGTGCTTCGTGATCCTAGTGGGAAAAAAACCACATCTGACATCTAGCCATTTGTTTAAGGCACTGATACTAGTTTTTTGAACTATTCCAGCTACCTACCTTGGTCTCTACCTGCCTGGCTTCGGGAGGAGTGAAATGGGCATTAAGTAATGGCTAATCTAGATAGCTCCTCCTGGCAGGTACCCTACATTTCCTATAGACTGTCTTCATTCTAAATGCAGTATTCCTCTTCAAACTTACAATCTATTAGATACATCAAATTCTTAGGACACAGTCACTATTTTTGCCATTCTTCAGTCAGATAAAATATATAAAACCTTCTTTCAATGCGTTTTGAGACTTTTGTAAATTCAGAGAGTGGTTAAGGGAAATTTTCTATTTCTTCTCTGAAGTGCCATGAATTCTAGATTTCTCATCATTAAATTCCATGCTTAAAATAATAACAAGTTACCAGGAAATAATTTAAAAATTATCCGGAAAGAGAAAGTTTAAAATTCATATGGTCATTCTTTTTTTTTCAATACCAGTTTTCACAACTTAGCCTCTTTTTATCTGGATTCCCATTCAGTATCAGAATAGGAAAACGTTCTACTTATTGGCAGCATTTCAAGTTCATAGCACCATCGTAGTATATTAGTTCTTGCTGTAAGTTACCTATGTTTCCCAGTAGTTGTTAGGCTTTGATAGACTGAATAAATATACTCACATATTCATATGAATTTTGAAAATATTTCAGAGATTTTATTGATTACACATGCTAGAACTCAATTAAAAGAATATGAGGTACTTGCTACACACAAGCACAAAATATGTTAGAAATAACATATAGCCATAAATTCTTGTTTGTAATTAGTACTACCTGATATTTCTATAAGAATATTAGCGACCTAGATGAAGCAGTGATGGAAAATGTTATAATATCAAGACATCAGAACATCATATTTCAAATAACGGAAATTGAATCAATTCCTATTAAATATAAACAAACTATAGTCAAAACTTTTCAAATTGCAGGATATTAGTATTACTAATAAGTATTTTTTTAATTCTTAGTATAACATTTTTTATTATTATCTGACTTCTGCAACTAACTTTTTTCTAAAAGATTGATAAGATAAACATGTAGATGAGCAGCATCAAATGTAACATACATTCATATAAGTGTCATATTAATATGTATTTAATAAGTGTTAATGTGTATTAAACTTCTGACTCTTCACTTAACTCCTCTTTTTATTCTACTCCCACCAGAGACAATTAGTTATGTAATATTTTAACCTTTTGACTTAACAATATATATTTATGTAAGTATGATTTGGAATTTTGTCTACATGAAATTATATAAACTTCTTTAATTTTTCCACTGCACATTATACTTTTCAAGGCAATATAGAGGTCTGTTCATTTTGACTGGTATATAGAAGGTCATCACATGCATAAAAATGTTTATTTATTTGCCATTAATGAACTGCTAAACTCTCTTTCATGCCTTTTCCATTAAAAGTTTCAGTGAAGCGTTGGGGTTGTGGCTCAGTGGTACAGCACTTGCCTCACATGCATAAAGCACTGGGTTTGATTCTTAGGACCACATATAAATAAATGAATAAAATAAAAGTCCATCAAAAAGTAAAAAAAAATTTTAAACTTTCAGTGAAAATCTTACATGTATTTTATTGATTAGTGTTTTCAATATTTTCTTGTCTCTTCATTCTTTTTATTCTAAAGTTGCTTTATATTCTTTTTATATTTGCCAATATTTCTGTTTTCATTGAATTTGTTTGAGTGTATAAATTATTGTATATATAATATTCATATAATGCTCAGTATTGTCTTCTCAAATATAAATACCATGTGTTTCCAAATTTTTTAATTTATTCAGTTTTATTGGTGATTGAACACATAAATGTGTGCATTAAATAAATGCATAAATCAAAACCATAAGATGTTGAAATAAAGATGTTTTGTTGCTTTTTGTTTTGTTTTTGTGTGTTTTAATGTGCTTCTTTGTGGGAGTGTCAAAATGGCAGACTAGAGAAGCTTACTTTCAAAACTGCTCCATAGTGTGGTCCAAGAAAGAAGACAGAATTTCCCTTTGAGTTCATTATAAAAAGAAAATAATACTGGGATTTAATACTGTACTCTCAGAATGGCTTAGGGACACAGAAATTTGGATGTAATAAAAAGAAAAAAAGAAAGAAAGAAAGAAAGAAAGGAAGGAAGGAAGGAAGGAAGGAAGAAAGAAAGAAAGAAAGAAAGAAAGAAAGAAAGAAAGAAAGAAAGAAAGAAAGAAAGAAAGAAAAGAAAAGAAAAGAAAAGAAAGAAAGAAAGGAAGGAAGGAAGAAAGAAAGAAAAGAAAAACCTACTGTCTGCTCCATTGGCTGCCAATGTGAATTCACCTTCACCATGGGCGGGTCGAAGAAAGAGATTAAGAGAACCAACATTTGAGGTGGTATGGAGGTGTGTCTGGAAATGGAGAGTCTGTTGGTCAGAGAAATTACCATGCTGTTCCAATGAGTGAGCTGTTCCTTCTTTTCTTGTGAGAGCAAGGGGCTGCATGTCTCCCACTGACCTGTGGAAAGCATGATCAGCCTACATCTTCTTTCCTTTGTGCTATGGTGGCCAGTGGATGTGAGTCCAAACCCAGGAGCACAAACTGTAATTCAAGCTGAATATGAAAATTTGACCTGGCAAAGGCCAGCTGCACAACCCTGAGGGAGACTAGATAATCGGGTGAAATTCAGGCTTGGAAAGTGCTACACCCGGGGAATTTGGGACACTCAGACCCAAGAGATCCTGGGTTCTTCTCATTCTGTGAGTCTCATGGATGGAAGACAAGCTAGGAACTACCAGGACTTGATTGGGTGGAGATGTTGTACCCAAACTCGATCAAAAACTCATCCAGCTCATTCACATAAAGCCAAAGAAGCCCTTATTGTGCCGGCCAGTGGGCGTCACTCCAATGACCCAAAGTGGTGTGTTAAAGACATGCCAGAGAGGTTTCTCCATGTGTATATAAAGAAAAAAACCACAAACAGGTGGGATGCTGGTGGGGTGTTCAGTTACATTCAGTTACAATATTCCAGCCAATGCAAACAAGCCATGGTACAGAAGCAAAAATTTTGCAGTTAGTTGGGCTCAGTTCAGGCAGCTCATATCCTGTTTTTCTTCTAGTTTGGGGGTGGGGGCTGACAGGGGCTTTTTTTTCTTCTCCATCTCCAAGAACCAGCGCTTGATACAATCAGCACCAGTTCTCAGAAATAGAGCACAGAAAGCCGGAGACAACAGCAGGAGACAAGATGAATTCTCTATTGCTCAGTTATTACTGAGGGAGGTGAATGTGCATTTTGGGAATGAGAACAGGAGCCTTAAATATGGGAGCTGTGGGAAGCAGAGAAAGTAAAGCCCTTGGCTCCTCCCCTGTTGTAGTGGAACCCAGGGGAGATTCAACTGATATAGAAACCCAGAGCCAAATGGAAGCAATGGGCTCTGGAGGTATACTGATTTAAAAGCTTCACCAGATATTATTCCACAAAGCAAAAGGGATCTAGCTAGACACAAACTCCACCTCTAGGAGCTCCACCTATGAAAACCCCTTTCACAGCACTCTAGAGTGACTGCTCACTGTAAGTGAAATATATCCCATCACATACTGCTGAGAAAGGAAGCTGAGAATGGGCAACAATCATGAGCTCCAAAAGAGAAGGAATTGACAGCCCTCAACTACTACTCTTGAGCACAATATATACTTCAAGGAAAAAAAGAAAGAAATAAAAACAATTGGGAACTGACAACCAACATGTCATATTATAGACAATTTTTTGAACATTACAACAGAAACAATTTCTTAATTTTCCATCAACAAATTTTTTTTAACTTTTGTTTGCTGAATGCTCCTTGGATATTTGAACATATACATATTTATTTCATTCTTCTTTCAAGCATTTCTTGAAGACAGACTCTGGACTGTCTTTGGAGGACTAGGGTTTTTGATTAGTATATATTGGTTGCATTTTATATATTTTTTGTTTTCTGTTGTTTTTATTTTATTTCCTTTGATTTTCTTCTTCCCTTTTCTTTTGCCAGCAGCCAAATTATATATATTATCTCTTTTACTATTCCTTGAACTCTTTACTACTACTATCTCTCATCCTCTCTCTCAGTTACTTCCTACTTCTCCTCTGAGTGCTCCCTCTTAAACTTTTGGAAATAGAAAACCCTTTTGCAAATGTAAACTTACTACTGTTGGCTATTGCCTACAATAATATTTCTACTTAGAGTGCAAATTAACATTATAGAAGTCAAAACAGGACAAAATATTTAGTTTAATGCTGAATACTGATGGCATTAGTTGTTATTATTTGAATCCCCCTAAAACATGGGGTACTAGAAATCTTCAGGAGAATTATAAATTCATAGAGTAGAAACTCTGTCACCCCAAATCCTTACTAATAAATTGGTAGATATAAAAATCATCATGAAATAGCAAAGGAAGAAACTGTTCCAAACAAATCAAAATACCACATTAACAGAATCAAATGATATCATAGTGGAGAGGAGGAGTTTATACAGTTCATAATTAAACTCTTCTGAGAGATAAAAAATGATGTAAGGGGTGAAATCAGAAAGAAAATCTCAGAAACGAAAGAACAATTCAATAAAAGATAGAAATCAGGAGTAAGAATTTATCATAAATACTCAAAATTAAGGAATCTGTATATGAAATTAAAAACTAATGGAAAGCATCACCAGCAGATACAGAACTTGAAAGATAGACTTTTAGACAATGAAGACAAAATATGTAACCTGGAAAATATAGTTTACCATGGAGAAAAAATATTAGAAGAATACAAACATAACTCTCAAGAAATATTGGATAACATGAAAAGAATAAATTCAAAATTTATCAAGATAGATAAAGGCTCACAGAAACCAATCAAAGGAATGCACAATCTTTTCAATGAAATAATATCAGAAAATTTCCCAAACCTTAAGAATGAAATGGAAAATCAAATACAGGAGGTTTGCTGAACTCCAAATACACAAAATTACAACAGATCCACACTAAGGCACATCATTATAAAAATGCCCAACATGCAGAATAAGTATAAAATTTTAAAGTCTGCTAGAGAAAAACAACTGGTCACATTTAGGGGGAAACCAATCTAGATCTCAGTAGATTTCTCAACCCAGATCCTAAAAGGTAGGAGGGGCTGGAATAATATATACCAAGACCTGAATAAAATGGATGACAACCAAGAATTCTATACTCAGTCATATTAAGCTTCACTTTTGATGATGAAATAAAAATTTTTCATGATAAACAAAAGTTAACATAATTCACTAGTAGAAAGCTTGCACTGCAAATGTACTCAATACAATATTTCATGAAGAAATGAAAAATAAATGTGAAAAATAATAAAGGAAAGAACTACACTGGAATAATAGTCCATAAAAGGAGAAACTAATTCAAATTAGAAAACAGAGATAAATCAAAATTAAGAGAATAAAAATCAGTTCTCAATTGTAACATTGAATGTAAATGGCCTAAATTTCACAATAAAAAAAGCACAGAATTGAAGATTGGATTAAAAATCAAGACCCAATAATATGTATCCAAAAACTCAACTCCTAGGGAAAGACATTCACAGACTAAAGGAAAATGAATGTGAAAAAAACATATTATTTATATGGATCATATAAACAAGCAGAGGTTTCTATCCTGATATCAGATAAAGTGGAATTCAAACCAAAGTTAATCAGAAAGGACCAAGATGGTAATTTCATACTGATTAAGAGAAATATATATCAATAAAATATAACAATCATAAATATTTATTCCTCAAACAATGAAGCATCCACATACATCAAATAAATCCTTCTCAAAATCAAATAGAGTACAACACAATAATACTGGGTGACTTCAACATGCCTCTCTCATCACTGGATAGATTGTCCAAACAAAAACTAAAAAAAGAAGCTATAGAACTAAGAAGTACAATTAATAACAGACTTAATAGACATACATAAAATACTTCATCTATCAATGATTAAATACACTTTCATCTCAGCAGCACATTATTTTCTAAAATCAACCACATCTTAAAGTACAAAGCAATGCTTAGCAAATATAAAACATAATAGAGATAATACCTTGCATTCTATCATATTACAATGGAATGACATTAGAAATAAACCATATAATAAAAAATAGAAACTACTCTAACACCTGGAGACAAAATACTACATACTGAATGATCAATGGATGTCAGAAGAAATCAGAGATGAAATAAAAATACTTAAAGGTAAATGAGAATAGTGACAAAACATATCAAAATCTCTGGGACACTATGAATGCAATTCTAAGAGGCAAGTTCATAGGACTGAATTCATTCACTTAAAGAATAGAGAGTCACCAAATAAATAAACTAACATGACAACTCAAGGCCCTGGAAAAAGTAAAACAAGTCAACAATAAAAACAGAAGACAGGAAATAATTAAAATTGGAGCCAAAGTCAATTAAATTGAAAATAAATTAAAAAATAAATAAAATGAAAAATTGGTTCTTTGAAAAAATTCATGAAATTGGTAAATTCTTAGCCATACTAACTAAAAGAAAAAGGGAAAATATCAAATTTATAACATTAGTGATGAAAAAGAAAATATCACCATGAACACTATTGAAATGCAGATAATAATCAGAAACTATTTTGAAAACTTGTACTCCAATAAAATAGAAAATCTCAGAAACATTGACTAATATCTAGAGTAATATTACCTATCCAAATTGAATCAAGAGGACATATATAATTTAAACAGATCAATTTCAGAAATAAAGTTGAAGATGCCATCAAAAGACTACCAAAAAAGAAAAGGCCAAGAACAGATGGAATCTCTTCTGCATTCTACTAGACCTTTAAAGAAGAATAAACAGCAATCCCTACAAACTTTTCTGTAAAATAGAAAAGGAGAGAACCCTTCCAAACAAGTTTTATAAAGCTTGTATCTCCCTGATTCCAAAGTTAAACAAAGACATAACAAAGAAAGAAAACCTCATGAACATATATGTAAAAATTCTTAACAAAATACTGGCAAATTGCATAGAAAAATACATTTAAAAGTGAGTGCACCATGATCAAGTGGGTTTTATCACAGGGACATAAGTATGTTTCAACATATGGAAATCAATAGATACAATTCATCACATCAACAGACTTCAAGACAAGAATTGCATGATACCTCAATAGATGCAGAAAAAGCTTTTAACAAAATGCAATATCCATTCATATTCAAAACACTAGAAAAACTAGAGAGAATAGGAACATATCTCAATATTGTAAAAGCTATATATGCTAAACCCAAGGCCAATATCATTCTAAGTGGAGAAAAATTGAAAGCATTCCCTCTAAAACCTGGAACAGGAGAGGAATGCCCTCTGTCACCACTTCTATTTAACATAGTCCTTGAAAAAAATCTAGACAGAGAAATCAGGCCAAAGAATGAAATAAAAGGCATATGAATAGGAAAAGAAGACCTCAAACTATCCCTATTCACAATGACATGATCCTATATTTAGAAGACCAAAAAATATTTACCTGAAAGCTTCCAGAACTCAAACAAATTCAGCAAACTAGTGGGGCAGAAAATTAACACCCATAAATCAACTGTGTTTCCATGCACCAATGATCAATCAGCTGACAGAGGAATTAAAAAAAAAAAAAACAGAATCAATCTAACAAAAGAAGTGAAATACCTCTACAATGAAAACTGCAGAACTCTAAAGAAAGAAATTGAAGAAGACCATAGAAGATGGAAAGATCTCCCAGGTTCTTGGACAGGCAGACTTTATATTATCAAAATGACCATACTACAAAAAGTACTATACATATTTAATAAATTCCTTTTAAAATTCCAATTCTAATTTAAAATTCCAATGATGTTCTTCATGGAAATAGGAGAAGGAATAATGAAATTCAATTGGAAAAATAAGAGGCCCAGAATAACCAAAGCAATCCTTACTAAGAAAAGTGAAGCAGGAGGTATCACAATACCCAGACCTTAAATTATACTCAGAGCTATAGTAACAAAAATGAGACTACCCCCACAAATAGTTATCTCATATAGGACAAAGTCAACATAAACATATATTGGAGAAAAGATAGCCTCTTCAACCAATGGTGCTGGGAAAACTGGAAATCTGTATGTAGCAGAATGGAATTTAGTCCTTATTTTCACCTTGCACAAAACTAAACTCAAAGTGGATCAAAGGCCTAAACAGTAGACCAGAAACTCTACATCTACTAGAAGAAAAGATAGGCTTAACACTTCATCATGTCAGCTTAGGAAATGATTTCCTCATTTAGGAAATCTCCTCATTTAGGAGTCTTCCTCAACAAGACTCCTAAAGCACAAGAAGTAAAAGCAAGAATCAATAAATAGGATGGTATCAAGCTACATCTTCTTCACTGCAAAGAAAACAGTCATGAACATTAGCAGAGAGCCTACAGAAATGGGAGAAATGGGAGAAATGGGAGAAATGGGAGCTTACAGAAATGGGAGAAAATGTTTGCCACCTGCATCTCAGAGTATTAATCTTCAGCATATATAAAAAATTCAAAAAAACACCAAAAACAATCAAAAAACAAAGGGCACGGTGGCACATACCTCCCAGCATCTTGGGAGGGTGAGACTGAAGTATCGCAAGTTCAAAGCCAGCATCAGCAATGGCGAGACACTAAGCAACTCAGTGAGACCCTGTCTCTAAATAAAATACAAAATGGGGCTGAGGATGTGACTCAGTGGTCGAGTACCCCTGAGTTCAATCCCGTACAAAACAAAACAAAACAAAACAAAAATAACCTAATTAATAATCAGTCAAAGAAATTGGACAATTCACAGAAGAAATACAAATGGTCAACAAATAAACATGTAATTCTTCAACATCTGTAGCAATTATAGAAATGCAAATTAATACTACACTGAGATTTCATCTGACTCCAGATAGAATGGCAACAATCAAGAATGCAAGTAACAATAAATGTTGGGGACATGGGGAAAAGTGTACACTCATACATTGCTGGTGAGATGGCAAATTGATGTAAACTCTGAAAAGCTGTATGGAGATTCCTCAGAAAACTTGGAATGGATCCACCATCTGTCCCAGCTATCCCACTCCTTTATATATACCAAAAGCACTTTTAAAAAGCACATCAATGTTTATAGCAGCTCAATTCACAGTAGTTAAAATATGGAACCAATCTAGGTGCCCTTTGACAAATGAATGGATAAAGAAAATGTGGCATATATACACAATGCAATATTTCCCTGTCATAAAAAGAATGACTTTATGACATTTGCTGGTAAATGGATGGATCTGGGGAATATTATGCTAAGTGAAATAAGCCAATCCCAAAAAACCAATGGTTAAATGTTCTTTCTAATATGTGATGTTAACACATAATGAAGGGAACTGGGAATGTATAGAACTTCAGTAGATTAGACAGAGAGGAATGAAGGGAAGGAACGTGGAATGGGATTAGAAAAGACAGTGGAATGATTCTGACATAATTTTCCTATGTATACATATGAATATACCACAGTGAATACAACCACAAGTCTAGGATCCTAATTAGAATAAGATGTACTTCATGTTCATATAAAGGAGTCAAAATATACTCTACTGTCATGTGTAAATAAAAGTAAAAACAATTTTAAAAAATTTAAAAATGTAAATAATGTCAGATTGAATGTGGTACATATACGCTCTTTGGACTGAATGCCTTTTCCTGTCTTCCTTCCACATCATCTGCTTTCTCCCTTTTCATTTAGACTGATGAAACATCTAATTGTGAACAATTTTTGGAGAAATGGCAAGACGGCTATTTAGCCTGTGTCCTTCCCTAACAAGTACAATTACCAGCAATGAAATAAAATCTGTGGTCAACAAAAAAAAAATTTTAAATTAAAAAATAAAGTGGTGCTGTGATTTCTTTTTTTATTTTAATGTTCTTTTAGTTATATATAACTGTAGAATGCATTTTAATCTAATTATATAAGCATGGAGTATATCTGATTCTAATTAAGACCCCTGTTTTGTTGATGTACATGATGGTGAGATTCACTGGGGTGTATTCATAAATATACATAGAAAAGTTATGTCAGATTCATTCCACTGTCTTTCTCAAGGTTTTCTTTTATGAACTGCAACATATCCATAAAGTTTTTGCATTTTTATATGCCTAGATTATTTTTCTGTTATGATTCTTAATTAGAAATTATTTGTGTGCAAAAGGCTGCTAGTATTCATATATTGATTTTACAATCAGTGACTTTGTAGAAGTTCATCGGTTCTGTTCCTAAATTAGATTTTCTTCACAATTTTACATAGACCACAATAATCTCTTTAAATATTACTAACATCTTTCATTCTTTTGGATTTTAATAATTCTCTTGGTATGTTTTCATATTATTTTACAGCTAGAGCTCTGTTACAGTGCTTCATTGTAGCATTATGTTATTCTTTTTTGTACATTATTATTGTAGTAAAATGTTATTAAAATGTTAATTTATATGCATTTCAGGAATTTGTATAGTATTTGTGAAGATAAGATGATGTAAATAATTTGGAATTCATATTTCAAAGATATAAGTGCTAAATTACCAATGATAAAATGCAGATTTGAAGTATTCCTGCTTGTAATAAAAGGCAAATATGTATGGAACAAAATGAACATGCACTAAAATGTAAGCTGTAACAAAATACTCAAGTGTTGTATGACTATCATAGATTTTCATGCAATCAAATTATTATGGTGTAAAAATGGATTTGAACTTTGTAAAATAATGCCAAACTTTGCCTCAATCATATCTTTAGTGAGAAAAGTATTAGATAAATTTTGGTTCAAAATGGAATCCACATAATTTGGATAATAATTCTCCAAGGCTAGAAATTATGTTACAAACTAACTCATTTATAATCAATTGTTGTCATTTGCACTTGTACAGGAATTTTTACACTATAAAAAAATCTCAACATATTATCAATGTGTCATAAAACAATTCTATCACTTGCATTTTCCATTTTGGAACTTCAATAATTGGCCAACTCATGATGATTTGTAGAGTACTGATTTAAAAGGTAGTAAAAGTTTATTTGTGAAGATTAGTTATAGAGTGATTAAAAGTGTAGATATTTGAATGTGAATCAAATTATTGAGTTCACAAAAAGCAGGTTGGGCTTGATTATTGAAAGTTAACTATGCAGATTTAATTTCCACTACCGTTAAGTTGCTATTCACATTCTGCCTGGTATTATAGCTATTTTGTACTGATCCTTTTTTCCCTAAGAGATTGATCATTACCTTTGAGTATATTAATAGGAGCCCAATTCATCTGGTCTTTCTTTTGAAAAAGGTAGCCCTTGACAAGTGTTCACAGAATAAAATCCTAAGCACTTACACTCAGTTCTTAGCATAGTTATATTTGATCTTTGTATGGAATGTGAATTATAATACATACATGTTGATAGAAAATTATCTAAAAAATCAGAAATACACTTGTTGAGTTAATGATTTAATAAGATTTGTTAGTGTCACTTTGAAAAATGTTATTAAAAGTTTTTAAAATCATCAAGATAACTGAAAACAAGTTCAAGTAACAGAATAATTAGCTACCTTGCATTAGATAGATTTTGCATTCAATATTATTTTCTTAGTACTTCTTCAGATTAATTTTATCATATTGATGTGTGTTTGTAATTCCAGTTTTTTTTTATTGCTGCCTTGCTTCCAATAAATCTCTAGAGGTCATATGAATATAGATAGAGTGAATGGAATTTTAAACCATTATGTGCAGTTGCATTAAAAAGCAGAGGGTAGAATGAACATGTTGATAATTGTACTCCATCAGTTACAAAATTTAAATTGATTTAACTTCAGGGTAAGGGCTAAAAGTATATTCAATATACTAAAAAACACAAATCTATACCATATTGTTCAGTACACTGTTGTTACTACTAGTACATCATTTTCTCTCTAGACGTTCACTGCCCAGAGTTTTAGGGAAATGATGGAAATCAATCTCTTAATAATTTGAGTGCAGTTCTTTAATATCTATAGCTAAAGGAAAGAAAGTCTTTGTTTTCCTCAGTTTCCTCATGTAAAAAGATAACAGGATTAACTAGATCACTATTTCAACTTTCTTTTTCCCCCAGAGTTATACACCAAATCTTACAACCAACAAGTACTGATAGAGAGAGAATCTACTACCCTCCTATCTTGCCCATTTCAAACCAAGATACTCTTAGTGTTATTTAATTTTCAGATTTTTTGAAAGTGGCAGAAGAGAAATAAGAAATAGAAGAAGATGATTATAAATAATTATTAAAATAAACACTATCACTAATTCCTTACCAGAGTTAAACCATTATTTAAGTTACAACAAATGATTGTTATTTTCTAAATTAATGATTTAGTCAAGAAATTATTAGTTTGTCTAACTTAGGATTTGAAGCAACATAAAATATATTTTATATTTCATAAATTGTTGCCATTAAAAAAGGTAAACCAATACACATCATCTTTATTCTAAATTTTCTAGAGTGCCCTGAAATGTTAAATACCTTAACTGGTATGCCATTGCAATAGAATAACATTTCATGTTAAATTATTGATCTCATTAGTTTTATATTTTCTTTTTTCTTAGATGGAAGAGAATTTGCATAATTATCCATTATATAACTGTGTTTCTTATAAGTTAATTTTATTTGTAACCCATTTCATTTACTCACCTTTGCAAACAAACAAATCCTCACATATATTAACACATATATCCGTACTTCTCTTTTTCTACTATATATATGCTCCACTTTTTATTTTTAATATTCTGTTTTGACAGTTGTTAGACAGCAGTTGTTAGGAAATAAAAGTTCTGAGGGGCAAATGTAGCATAATTAGTGGTTTATCACCCTGCTTCCTTCCTCTTTATGCTCTTCAAATATTGGCAAAGATGTCCATTGTTGCATGTGACACTAATTGTCCTAACTGTACAATAATTTCTTCCATCCCTGGTGTTTGTAAACAATTTAGAGGAGACTACCTAGGAGGGTAACCTGATAGCAATGTGTCTGGTTGTTATTGTTTAGTAAATTGGAGAATGCAATATTCAATCTAAAAGATTAATTAGATTTGAGAAAAAGATACCATTTTCTACTATGAGATTTGCCTTGCTTGCTGAGTAAGACAGGAGGAAAACTTGCCCTCCTTTAACAGCTGGATCCAGAAATTCCTCAATTTGGGCTTCTCAAGTGTGTCCTTCCATCTTGAATACGAAGAAAGTCACATCCTGGTGGTTTCTAATTTTATCCACTCTCATTTTTAAGACCATTTTAATACTATATTAATTTCTTCAATAGTAAGATTTCAGATGATTTTCCAGTTACATCTTTGGTCAATATTTATTCATGGTTGTTAATCATCCCCATGTAAACACTGCTATGCTTAAAGTATTCATTATATCATGTATTATTAGAATTATTAATTCATTCTATCATGAATTATTAGAACAATTCTTCCATTAAGATATATTTTTCCAGATTACTGATGATTTTTTTAAAATCTTGTTTATCAATCCCTCCCATGAGTCAATCCTACAAGCAAACAATAGGATTAAGGTTTTCGATCCTTTATTGTGCTTATTGTTTAAGTTCTACATTAATAGTGATATTTCTCTGCTATAAATGGTATTGGTCTCTCTAGTATTTGTGAAGTAATCTTTTATGTGCCTGAGCACAGCATACTCTAATAATTCCTCTGAGTTTATACCAATTAAATGTTATATACCCCCATCACCACTAAGCATTATCTGGTTTTGGTCAATAAACTCAAATAGTAGACTAAAGTAATCTGAGCAAAATTAGTAGGGCATTGAAGCCGGGCGCGGTGACGCAACCCTGTAATCACAGCATTTAGGGAGGCTGAGACAGGAGAATCACGAGTTCAAAGCCAGCCTCAGCAACAGCAAGGTGCTAAGCAACTCAGTGAGACCCTGTCTTTACATAAAACACAAAAAATAGGGCTGGGGATCTGGCTCAGTGGTCAAGTGCCCCAGAGTTCAATCTCCAGTACCAAAAAAAAAATTAGTAGGGCATTAATTATTTTTCACCCTCAAAATATGACTATAATTGCTTAATGTACTAAGTGTCAGTGAGATTTAAGAAACTACAAGCTAATAAAAACATAACCCAAGAAGCCTAGTCTTAAATGCATTGCTTGCCTGTTTTTGTATTTCCCAGAGGTATTGCAGCAACCACCAAAGCCCAGGGTTATTTTTTCCTCTAATTTTCAAACCACTGATATAATAAATTGAGTTATTTTAAAAAAATGTTCTATTTCTATGTTGCTATGAACAAAATTCCCAACAAGAACAACATAGGTGAGGAGGTTTATTTTGGCTCATGGTTTCAGAGGTTTGGTTTCAGAGGTTTGATCTGGGTTAAAGGTGAAGCAGAACATTATGTTAAAAGGACATGGCAGAGGAAAGCCTCTAGAAATATGGTGGCTGGCTGGGAAGAAGAAAGAAGAAATGAGATGGGGCTGTAGATGAACCCTTGCAAGGCATTCCCCCAGTGATCCACCTCATCCAGCCATGCCTCACCTGCCTACAATTACCAATTGAGATGAACAGATTAGATCACAGCTCTCATAATCCATTCATTTTTTTCTCCTAATATTTCTACATTAACACAGGAGTCTTTGGGAAATAGTATATATTAAAACCATAACATATATTTGGCTTAGCTCTAAAACAGAGAAATTCCCTGTATGTTACATGCAAGATTCCTAATAAAATTCAAAATCTATAAAAATGCTAATTGCAGAATTAAACAATTTAATATTTGAGTATTGCATATGTATGCATACACGCTAATATGTACATTGTAATAGGTATATGTGTACAGATAGGTATATATTTGTGTATATTTATATATTATTATCCTTTCATTATTTGAATTAATACTATTATTAATTTAGCAGAGTAAATCAAAACATATGTATTAAGTATTTAAATTTTAAAACTCTTTAAATTCTGACAGAAGAAAAAGAAGTGTTCCAAGCAGAGGAAGGCTGTTTGGAAGCCTCGCAGTCTAGAGTGAGCCCAGAGGTGGTATTCCATAGTTCATTTTCTAGTTTGCTTATGAATCACTTCTTTTTAGAAATATATTATTTTTAAAATATATTGTCTTCAAACACTACCTAACAAGATCTACTCTGACTCATTTAGACCTAAGTTCACCTACTCATGACCATCTCCTTCCTCAGATACACATTATATATTTTATCACTTTCATATTTTCTGTGGGGTACTTTTCTAATATAATAAAATGCTTAACTCCCTGAGTCTTGACCCATTTGTTTTATATATCTCACAAACTTAATATTTAAGATTAGGAATTTGGAGATCTATAGTTTATTGTCCATTCTGATATTTTTCTTGGGCAAAAGTAGAAGAATTCCTTCATGTATTATTATTTTTAAATTTTTTTATTATCTTATTTAAACCTTAACAATTAACAAGGAAATTGATTCCACATAGAAGAAAAGCTTTGTGATTTGTGAAACTCTGATTTCCAAGCTAATTCTGTCTAAAGTAATCAAACTGTAATCATGTATTACTGTTGACTGTGAATTAATGAATTTATTGAGAATGAAACCATTTCAAGTAAGAGAGCAAATTACAATAGATTATTCTTTATTGTTTCAAATTTGCATTCCCTACTTAGGTCAATATTCAACTTTTCTTAGATTTGTGCAATTGTTGGTATAATAGGAAAGAAAAGGAAGGGAGAGGGATAATAAGATAAAAATTAGTCTGGGATTTATTGAAATGCAAACTTAGGGAATAGCTTATTAGAGAATCCAGTGAAATGTTTGATTTGCCATCTCATTTGTTGTAAAGAGCCTCTATGCTTTAAAAATATGGCATTAAAATGTTTCTCATGTTCATAATATATAGTGAAATACATACCACTTGAAAACATAAACTGTTTTAAAGGTCTGTTGAAAATGTCTGTTTTCTAAAGGTATTTTTATTTAACAATCACATCTTCATATTAGTAACATCATTTCTATCTTTAATCCTAAAATATTGACCTTCATGTTAGTCAACTTTTCATCACTGTAACCAAAATACTTCACAAAAACAACTTAGAAGAGGAAAAATTTGTGCCTATGGTTTCAGAGTTTCAGTTCATGGCCTGCCAATTCCATTGCTCTGGGCCAGAGATGAAGTAGAACTTCATGGAGGAAAAGCAGAGGAGAGAAAGGCTGCTTGGAAGCATTGCAGTCTAGAGTGAGCCACAGGAGGAGCCAGTGTCAAAATATAAACTCTGAAGTTACATTCCCAGTGAACAATTCCTCCAGCCACACCACTTCTGCCTACAGTTACCTCCTTTCAAATTATTAGCCATCAAATGTATTAATCTACCGATTAGTCTACAGCATTTTAGGCTAAACATTAGGCTAATCATTTTACTTCTGAAAATTTCTGCAATACCATAAGGGCTTCAGGGGGCATCTCAAATCATAACAACTCTTTATGTTTTTTCTTTTCACATGTTTTATGTAAGGATTTTGACTGTGGAAAAGTACAAGACAGCAAACTCCCAGAGAACAATAGGTGTCTTGTTTCCCACAGCTGGAACATTCTGCAGTTTTTCTCAGGAACTATGAAGATAACTAATACATGCTTGGCTGGAACACATATCTAATCATAAGCAAGAACATCCTATATCATAACCTACTGTATCCTGCTTAATACAATAAACAATAATGTACTAATGACGTCAATGACCTAATGTAACCTAATGGCATAAATAAAGATGGCATCTTAGAGGAGCAGCCACTTTGCCTCTGCATCTTGCTTCTGTCTCCCCTTATTTTCCTTAGGTTTTATTAGAAAATTATGTATTTTTCATGACCCTTATAAAGATTGTTTCATATATTAATGTACCAAAATTTTATATTTTTCTGTAAAATCTTGAAATTTCAATCTATCAGTGTCATATATATTCAGCATAAAGTCACATATACTTTATGTATAATTTTAATCTGTGCAAAATATTTATTTGAATCATGTGAAGCTATTTTTGCATGATACAATTTTAAATTATGCCTTAGGTTTGTTTTTCCTTATACTTGTTCTTGGTGTTACAATTTTCCAAGATGTCTTATCATTCTAAACATTCACATTTTTGCAATGCAATTAGGCATACATTTTCAAATACAGTTACTTCAGTTATTTACAAAACAACTTAAGATAACATAAAGACATATTTCATCTTTTTGATATTCCTCCCTTTTACTTGATTGGGAGCAAAGATTATATCTTTTTGATATCTGTATACTCAAGGTCTATCCATAAGTGATGGTGTTCAATGTTTATGAATAAAAAACATTTCTGAAAATTCTTTAACAAATGATAAAAACAGAGTTCCAACCTTAGAGAATAATGAAATGCTTTCAAATATAATTTTGGGTGGATGTATTCAGATAGGATGGGTGTTATATAAAATTTTTTATAATATTTTGAGTAAGAAAAATTCTTTTGATCATTTTCATAAAACTAATAAAATTCATGGTTATAAACCTAATAAATATCCAATTTATAAACCATTTTTTGGAAATCAGGAGTCCCTTGATTAGCAAATAAAAAATACATTGAATGCAATTTTAAATAAGATTATTTTAGGGTTGTGAGTTATTGAAATTTTTATGGAAGACAGAGTTAGATAGGGCAGTCTAGTAATACTAGTCCTAGTGAGATGAAGCTTTCCTACTGTATTTCAAATTATTTTGGCATTAAAAAGAAAAAAGGCAATTCAAAATGAATTTTCTTCTAAGACTAAGCTAGTTATCTCGTCTTTGTCTAAGAAGAAAATAAATAGCAATTACTAAAGATAACAGCTAATACTTCATTTTCTTAATTTTAGTAGTTTTCCTAGATGAATGGATACTAAAAAACAAACAAATGGAAGTAGCTAATTAATAAGCATATTATTCTGAACTTCAGATTGTATGTTAAGTCCATCATTCATTTATTCATACAATATGTTTTATTTAGCCTCATTCTTGGTCAATGTGATAGATACTGAAGCACACAGGGATACATAATTCCAGTGAACATGAAGTAATTTTAATAAATAAAATATCTATTCAAAATAGATAAAATACCTATGGAAATAGATATCTAAATAAGGCTATAAATGAAAATAACAAAGTATTGTGAGATTTCAATAAGTGAGCAATAAGATAGTACATGATTCACATAATCAATTGTGTCAGAAATAGCCATACAAAACCTGATGTATCACTCCTAAAGTGTGATGTAGTTAATTTTATTAGCCTGTAATTATTGGCTATTTTCCCTATCTATGTATGTTTCAAAAATTAAAAAAAAATAATTATTTGCTGCAATTAAAGCTACAGCAATTCAAAATTTGGGTTACATCCTCTACTTTTCCTTCTTTTGTTACTTGAATTAAGTCACTTATTAATATTCTACCTCTTACATATGACTCCAAATAATTGATAATTTTTTAGTCTTTAATTTTACTTCTGAAATTTTCATCAGTTTAGCACTTTTCAAACTATATGTAGTGTAGGATCAGTTACCTCCCACCCCACCATTGTGTGGAAAAATAATTTTATAAAACATAATAACTATTAAGAGCTAGAAAAATAAAATTAGAAGAAGGGTGCAGAAGAAGGCCAAGCAATTATTTTCAACTTTCAGACCTGGGGAAACCTCTCCCTGCAGGTACTGTTTGGGGACTCCTGAACTATGCTTTATAGTTTCCTTATACTCTACACAATTATTTGAAAATAATCACTTTATTAATCTTTCCTCAAATTAACCAATGTGTTTCTTATTTTTCTTGCCATAAATGTTGGCATGTAGCAGAGTGCAGATAGGGTGTGTGGTCTGTGAAGATTCCATATACCTTGGACTCCTGTCCTGTATTTGGTTTAGCATTACTGTGACTTCTCCATGCTCATTTCTTTCATGGCCTCCAAGTTTCTTAGAAACAATGAAAATGTGCTTGTTGTGTCTGCGTGTGTGTTTGATTTTAATGTGACTGATTTTTTCCCAATATTTTCTTGTAAATTGGAATTTAACAGAAACATAATTTATTTGCTATACACTCTCAAAGATTGTAGGTATGTCAAGATGGATGAGGAAAGATCTGTACACTGCACAAGCACATACGCTTGATATATTATACTAAGGCTTTGAAATCTCTAAGGTAACAGAAAAAATACTTTTCATTGAGAAAATATTGCTTTAGAAGGAGAAGAATCATTGAGTAGTAAGCCAGATTACACAATACAATCAAGGACATAGCAAGAAAAGTATAAAAAAGTTAAAGGAATATTATGGAAGATACCGTTCTCCATTTTCCTTACACTTGATACTGTGACATTTATATTCTAATTCTAAACCCAATAATCTTTTATCTTCAGGTCTACTCTTTCACTGCTGTTAAAAGGCCTTAAGTTAATTACCTTTTCCAAAGTCTTCAAAATTATATTACATTTTCTTTTGATATTATCAAGAAAAAGATAATTTTTCATTTTACTTTTCATCTTTTAACTGGAGGAAGAGACCTCTTGTTGCATTGGTATATATCAATGTTTCTGTTTTTATTTAGTTATAGATTTAATTTTTTTCAAATCTAGTAAAATTTCCAACTTAAATAGTATATTTAATCCTCCCACATTACCACATGAGTACATTCTGGTAATGGGCAATTATTTTTTTCAAAGCTGCTATCTTGTTTCCTTTTCCTAATTTCTGTTCCCTGGAATGTACATTTGATATCTAGAATGTCAGCAGTCAAGAATGAAGAACACACTTAACCAGCAGCCAGATCAAAATACAGATTGTGAATACCCATGTGTATGGATCATTGCATTGCCTACCACTGAAAGGAAAATATAATTATTTAAATTCATAAACTACTCTTATTTTGCTTCATCTTGTTTATAATTAGGTGGCAAAATTAAAGTTAATAAACATAGTATCTAGTTCTGTACACTCCACAAGCACATACGCTTGATATCTTATACTAAGGCTTTGAAATCTTAAAATAAAGTGTATTCTTCTTTTAACAAAGGATTATTTAATTACAAAATTTATGTCTGTAAGTACTAAATAGATAAAAATATGAAATGTATGAAATAAATACATACATCTATCTATTCACTCATCATTCAATATAAAACTGAATATGCTCCTTTACTTCGATATTATTTGCATGATTTTCTTGGCCATTCCTCTTTTCTGATGCCCTCAAAGGCCACATTATCTTCAGGTATGCATCTAAAATGTAATACTTTGAAGTTAAGCTTTACCAAACCAGTTTGGAACATGTTTTTTTGTGTGGTGTATATAAGTGAATGAGTCATACTCATATGAAGGAGAGTAGAGTTTTCATGCTTACTTTTTTCATGCAACATTGTATATTCTGAAATGTATTCATAGCTTCCCTCTATTTTTAATTGGAGCATTTTCATTAGTATATGGTGGTATTTCAGTGTAAGAATATATCAATTCATTTTCATTCTACCACTGATGAACCTTTCCTCTGACTTATGAAATATCTCCTAGTGTGCATGTTGTAGGAGCTGTGCAAACAGCTAATGTTAAAATAATTGCATCATAGTATGCTATTTTCAATTTTTAAAATTCAGTTATATTAAATTATTTTTCCAATTTCTAAACATATCATACATATTCAAAAGGGTATTAATTAGTGTAGCAGTGGCTTCCCCTCCCTGCCATCTCTTAGTGTTGTCTGACTTTATCCATTTGGTAAATATAAAATGCCATCTCTGTGGGCTTTCAATTTGCATTTTCCTTCCCATGAGTGATGATAAACACTTTTGATTATGCTCATAGTCCATTTGTATTTTCTTCTCTAAGATCCTGATAAAGTTTCTCCTCTCATTTTTCTTTTCTTATTTTTATATTTGTTTTTAGATTTATAACTGCTGAACACTAAATCTTGGCCATTTGCATGAACTGAAGACATACTGTCTCAGTTTGCGGTTTGTCTTTTCATTTCTTTATATAATTTTTTATTTGTTCTAGTTAGTTATAGATGAAAGAAGAATGCATTTTGATTCATTGTACACACATGACGCACAACTTTTCCTTTCTCTGGTTGTACATGTTGTAGTCGCACCATTTGTGCAATCATACATGTACCTAGGTAATGATGTCCATCTCATTCCACTATCTTTCCCATACCATCCTTTCCTTCTCCTTTGCCCATACCAAAATTCTTCCATTCTTCCCATGCACCCCTCTCTCCATTATGGATCCACATCCACTTAACAGAGAGAACATTCGGGCTTTGTTTTGGGGGGATTGGCTTACTTCACTTAGCATGATATTCTCCAACTCCATCCATTTACCTGCAAACACCATAATTTTATTCTCTTTTAATGTTGAGTAATATTCCATTACATATATATAACACATTTTCTTTATCCATTTATCCATTGAAGGACAGTTAGGCTCTTTCCATAGCTTGGCTATTGTGAGTTGAGCTGCTATAAACATTGATGTGGCTACATCACTATAGTATGCTGGTTTTAACACGTTTGAGTATATTCTGAGGAGTGGGATAGCTGGGTCAAATGGTAGTTCCATTCAACGTTTTCTAAGGAATCTCTATATTTCTATCAACAGTAGTTGCACCAATTTGCAGTGCCACCAGCAATGTATGAGTGGACCTTTTTCCCTACATCCTCACCAACACTTATTGTTGCTTGTGTTCTTGAAAACTGCCATTCTGACTGGGGTGAGATAAAATCTTAGAGTAGTTTTGATTTGCATTTCTCTTTTGACTGGAGTTGTTGAACATTTTTTCATATATTTGTTCATCAAGTATATATCTTCTTCTGAGAAGTGTCTTTTCCGTTCTTCGGCCCATTTATTAATTGGGTTATTTGATTTTTGTTGTTAAAGTTTTGAGTTATTTATATATCCTGGAAATTAGTGCTCTGATGTGCACGTTCTTCCAATTTTTTATAATAATTTATCAAAATCCTTTATGCTAAGTTATTGATCAAAATTTTCAAATTGTCATCGTTTTATGTGATTTGCACACCCTATGACTTTCTCTAATTTTAAAGTGGAAAATATAACCCCCATATTCTATACATATTTTTAATTTATCCTTTCAAATTTAAATTTTTATTCAATATAACAATATATTATATACTCTCTACCTAACATCTATATTTGTCTATCTCCTAACATAATATGGGCTAATCATGCATTTTAAGTTTGAATGCTATAATTTTGTGTGTGTGTGTTGTATGTCTGTTGGTGGTGGTGGCAGGTTTTTTTGTTGTTATTTTACATCAATTTTTGTGGTAATACTTTTGGAAAATCATTATTTTCTTTACTATCCTATGAAACAAATGCTTTAAATAAATTATAGTATTATAATTAATATAAATAAATAAATATATAAATAATCATACATATATATTTATGTGGTACTACCTATGGAAAGTAAAAGAATAATTATTGTGAAAAAATAGCATACATTATCTCACATAGTTTCTCATTTTTTGTTTTGTTTTTAGGCAAAAACCATTGAAATGTATTCATTTAGCATGAATTCTATTGTCAGTAAAATTTTATTACCTCTAATTTTCACATCTTACATTAGATATGTGGACTTGATTATCCTACATACTTGCTATTTTGTATCATCTGATTACATCTCCTCATCCTCCATCTGCCCTGGCCCACCTCTGATAACCACTGTTTTTCTCTGTGTATGTGAATTTTTTCAGATTCCATAGAAATGAAACAATAAAATATTTTCTGTGTGTTTCTGACTTATTGATTTAGCTTAATATCCTCTAGTTCCATCCCGGTTTTAGAAAATTGCAAAAACATTCTTTTTTAGGGTTAAATAATATTCTTCTTTAAATTTTTTGTTGTAGATGAACACAATGTCTTTATTTTATTTAATTTTTTACATGGTGCTAAGAATCAAACCCAGTGCCTCACATGTGTGAGACAAGCGCTCTACCACTGAGCCACAACCCCAGCCCAAATAATATTCTACTGTATACATGTATTAGTTTCCTTATCCATTTACCCATCAATAAACACATAGATTGGGCCCATGCCTTGAGTATTGTGAATAATGCTTTAATAACATGGGAATGCAGATGTCTTTATGAGGTGATGATTTCTTTTCCTTTAATTATTCACTCAGAAGCAGGATTGCTAGGTCATATTGTAAATCTATTTTTAATTCCTTTAGAAATTTCCATATTATTTTCTTTAGTGGCTGTATCAGTATCCATTCTCACTAACAGTGTACAAGAGTTCTCTTTTCTCCTCACATTTACCAACATTTATTTTCCTTTTGACTTTTAAATCTTAGTCATCCTAAGTAGTATGAGGTAATATTATATGAAGTAATATTTGATATAGAATGAGGTAATATTATATTTAATATCAAATAAAAATATATTAAATATTTTTTATTTTCCTGATGCAAATTCCTTGATTCATGATACTAAGAATATTTTCATATACATTTTGAGCATGCTAAGTTTTCTTTGGTAAAATGTTTATTCAGGTATTTTCACAATTTTTTAATCAGGATATTTGTTTTTGCATATTGAGTAGTATGGGTACTTTATAAATTTTTTATATTAACCATTTATTGTATAAATGGTTTGCAAATATTCTTTCCCAGTACATAGGTTTGCCAATTGTTTACTTTTTTGTGCAGAAACTTGGTAGGAAAAATTTATCCTATTATGTATATTTTTCAAGGTGACTTTGTTCTAGACTTTCTGTTTCATTTCTTTTATCTCATTTGGTCATCCTTACATCAATAACATGTTACTTTATTTCTACCATTTTATCTGAATTCCACATATGATGCAAAGCAATTCATGCATCTTGTTTCTTTTGGAGATGGTATTGGTTACACATCAGGTTTGGGTTTCCAATATAAACTTCAAAACCATGTATGGATTTAGATTGGAACTGCATAAAATTAAGACTGTATTTTAAGAGAATTTTTATCTTACTGCTCCTCAGTTCTCTAAACTATGAACATAAATTTTTCAATTGTCAGAGTTTCTTCAATTTCTTGGACAAAATATTAGAAAATTCTTCCTAATGATCTTAAACATTTTTTCTAGATTTAATTCTATGTACATTTATTATGTGTTGCGAATGATACATCTCTGAAGTTGCTTTAATTTGCTTTAGTTATATTAAATACTTTTAAATTCTCTTAGAAGAATTATTAATTTCAAATTTAGTGTTCCATGTTATAGATTATACTACTGGTTTAATCAAGAATTTAAAAATATATACATGAGCTATCAGTTACTAGTTATAAGCTTTCTGCTCTGGCTAAGAATAAGAAAATGGGTCTAGATTTACTTTTCTCTTGAGATAATTTTAAAATGGGAAACATATATGAATGAATGATTTTCAAAACGTGAAACATAAAGACTTTCAGACAGTAATCTCTGAAAAATGAGAAACAGGGTGAACCTGGAGATTGCCCTGGTCTACTTCCTTAAGGGGAGTGAAATCCAGGCTGAGTCTGCTAAATTCTCTGGTTTGAGAGGAGATGAGAGATCAGTGAGTTCAACATGTGGAACTGCACAAAGCAGTGAACCTCTTAAAAGAGAGAGCAGCATAGTGAGAACTCCAGTAATCTGTCCGTGTGCCCAGAGTTCTCAGCAAAGTAGTAAGACAAAAAGTGAATTAGGAAGAAACTTGAGACTGGGGAAAGAACCCC
This sequence comes from Geosciurus inauris, assembly GCA_004024805.1. Classification (NCBI taxonomy): domain Eukaryota; kingdom Metazoa; phylum Chordata; class Mammalia; order Rodentia; family Sciuridae; genus Geosciurus; species Geosciurus inauris. Next base: position 95,463 of record PVHX01002168.1, on the reverse strand, counting down.
CAAAAGATTTAGAGGGAACTGTACTTGGAATTCACATGTGGCCAGTGTTCCTATGTATTCACACCAACCAAATTGTAAAACTTCATAATTGATGCAACATTAGATAAGGACCCCAAGACGGGTTTCATTTCAGCAATGGGAATTATTCATTCTAGGCTATCCTGCAGTGGTTCTCATAACTAGTATTAAAGGGAAACAACTTAGAGGACAAAGCTGTTTGCATGTAAATTTACTATATTTCAGGGAGAAACAAAGTTCAACTGTATTTATATGATGCAAAACCAGTCAGTTGGCAACAATATAAAATTCACAAACTCTGTTCATATAAAGACATTTTCACATATGTGAAAGTTTAAAGAATTCTTAACCAGCACTAGAAGAAATCTTATAGGAACAAATCAAACCAAAATGAAATGATACTGAATGGAAAAATGTATCTAGAAAGAAGATGGAACCAAAGTATTAATGACATGGGTAAATATATAGCTAATTTTTTATTATTGAAAAATATTTAACAATTAATTAATAATTCATTAAACTGAAGTGGTAACTAATCATTAATATCAGATGAATGTTGAAGTAACAATAACACATTGAAGCATGAAGTTTAAAATAAAAGTAGGAGTGCCAGTATGTGAAATGCGAAGGCCAGGTAAGGAGTCCGGTAAAATTCAGGGTAAGGAGAGATCTATACTCAAAGTCAGTGGTAAGTTAAGATGTAATTCTAAACATTTCAATCACTGCAATAAAAAATTGTAAATAATAAACAGAAAAGGAAGTTAAAGTGGAATTGTAAAAAGTACTAAATTATAATGAAGGTAGAAAAGGATAAAGGAAGAAAAGAGGGAAGGGATATAATTGTGACAGGAGGTAGACCATTGATGATCTGGTGACAAGAAGTGAATCAAATAAAGTGGTTACATCAGAACTCTAAGAAACTTTTTAAGGTGTTGAACATCTGTATATCTCCCCCTCACCCAGTACTGTGGATTGCATCTAGGGAAGGTCTACCATTGAACTACATCTCCAGCCATTTTTAAAATTTTTTATAATTTTTTATTTTGAAACAGGGTAAATTGTCCCAGCTAACCTGAAAAATGAGATCCTCCTTCTCAGACTCCTGCATGGCTGGGATTATAGTCATGCACCATGGCACCCAGTTTGCATATCTTCCTTTTGATAGTCTTTTATTTTAAAAGAAAAAACTTCTAGTTCCTATAATTACTTTCAGATTATATTATTTACATAAAACATTAAAAAAGAAAAATGCGATGTATCAATAATACATGATAGTTAATCAAAATTAGAGCTTTTAAAATAGTTAATTTTCAGTGCACCCAAATTGTATTTTTTACTGTAATAAATGGTAGTTATTGAACAAATATTTCATATTAATCAATTTGCTAAACACTTAATATACATTGCTTCCCTAAATAGATACCTTATGATCACAGTTGTAAATAATATGTTATTTTGCTCCTTTTAAAGAAAGAAACTTGCTGCTTCTGGAGGAAACTTACACCATCCAAAATGTCATGAAGAAGCTGGCTGGTTAGGCAAAGTGTCCTCATGATAGATAAAAACATATGTTTAGTTTTAAAAATTTGTATTGGAAGTCAACTTTTCATGAATATAAAATGATGCAAAATAAGCATTTGATTTTAATTTTTACAAAAATATTTTCACTATACTCAGCTCTTTTTTCTAGTTCTTATTTTCCCAAATCTTCCCCCTTAAAATCTTATTGAGTAACATACCATTATTCTTTTTTGTTTTTTGAGGCAACCTTATTTATCTTTTTGCTTTGTAGCTTTACTTCTTTTCAACCCAGGGTTTCCATTCAATAAGCCTATAAAAATCCTTCATGATAAATCATGGAGCACAGCAATATTTATATATTGATAAGATATGTACAAGGCTAGTACTTATCTAGAATATTGATTTTCTTTTTTGCTAACCTCTGTAGGAAAGAGAAATTTATTAGCTGCTAGGTTAGAAATCTTCAATAAAAATATAAGTAGACTGAAGTTGATCAGACAAGAATAAGAACAAAAAATAATGGAATCAGTATTACCAAATCAATGAAAAAAAGGCTGGAAGATTTTTTAATTGAGAGAAATAAGAGGCTTTACATAAAATGATGAAAATATCTTCAAATTATTTAATTAAGCAATAACGTGGATTATGCAAGTATTTTTTATTGAAAAAGTACAGAGAATTAGGGAAACTTTAATAAGTTTAAGACAGTTATGTTAGAAGTATCCTCTATATTTTAATCATTCTTATTGATGCATTAATTAATTCAACATTTTTATGGGCAGCAGCATTAAGTTTTGGTGGGCATGATATAGCAAAAACACAGTCCTCTTTGACCAAGTGGAAAGGATAGACAGGCCTATGAGGTAACTACAAACAGTGGAAGTGATGTGATGGAAATGTTCACAGATTGTTATGGTATACTGATGAGCTCTTGTCTACCATCTTATATGTCTTCTAAAAGTCGTTGGATGTACCATGGACATTAAACTGAAGTGGTGACTAATCATTACATATATACGACACTTTAAATTTCAAGCTATTATTCATGGCATAGAAACAATCTGACTATATATTTTTCTTCAAATTGACACGAAGTCTGCTTTGCATTAAACATTTTCAAGGCTAGGGATGTGGCGCAGTGGTAGAGTGCTTGCCTGAAGTGTGTGAAGGCCTCAGTTCTATCTCCAAAATAAATAAACAAAAAACATGAAAAAGTAGGAAATTTTCAAATGGAATTTATTTATTTGGTTTTATCTTCTCTTCTCTTCTACAACCTTGGCTAACTTCTAAAAAGAATACAAACCAATTCACTTTGAGTTGAGTTTTGTACGTAGTGAGAGATAGAGGTTTAGTTTCATTTTACTGCTTATGGATTTCCAGTTTCCCAGCACCATTTGTTGAAGAGGCTATCTTTTCTCCAATGTATGTTTTTGGCATCTTTGTCTAGTATAAGATAACTGTATTTATGTGGGTTTGTCTCTGTGTCTTCTATTTTGTACCACTGGTCTACATGCCTATTTTGGTGCCAATACCATAACATTTTTGTTGCTATAGCCTTGGAGTATACATTAAGGTCTGGTATTGTGATGCCTCCTGCTTCACTCTTGTTGCTAAGGGTTGTTTTTGTTATTCTAGATCTCTTATTTTTCCAAATGAATTTCATGACCTTCATCACATTGGATTAGGCCATGATTTCTTTAACAAGGCTCCTAAATTGCAGTAAATAAAATCAAGAGTCAATAAATAGGATAGATTTAAACTAAGAAGCTTCTTCTCAGCAAAAGAAACAATGAAGTGAAGAGAGAGCCTACATTTGGGAACAAATTTTTGCCACAAACACATCAGATAGAGCACTTATCTTCAGGATATATAAAGAACTCGAAAAATATAACACCAAAAACAAACAAACAACCCAATCAAGAAATGGGCTAAGGTGCTGAACAGACACTTCTCAGAAGACTTACAATTGATGAACAAATATATGAAAAAATGTTCAACATCCATAATAATTAGAGAAATGCAAATCAAAACTAAAATTTCATCTCACATCAATGGCAGTTATCAAGAATACAAACAACATCCTCAGCAATGGCGAGGTGCTAAGCAACTCAGTGAGACCCTGTCTCTACATAAAACACAAAATAGGGCTGCAGATGTGGCTCACTGGTTGAGTGCCCCTGAGTTCAATCCCCAGTACCAAAAAAAACAAAAAACAAAAAAACAAACAACAATAAGTGTTGGCGAGGATGTAGGGGTAAAGGCACACTCATACATTGCTGGTGGGACTGCAAATTGGTGCAACCAGTCTGGAAAGCAGTATGGAGATTTCCCTAGAAAACTTGGAATGAAACCACCATTTGACCCAGCTATCCCACTCCTCAGTCTATACCCAAAAGACTTAAAAACAACATAGTACAGTTATGCAGCCACTTCAATGTTTATAGCAGCTCAATTCACAATAGCTGAACTGTGGAACTAACCTAAATGCCCTTCATAGATGAATGGATAAAGAAACTGTGGTATATGTGCACAATGGAATATTACTCAGCATTAAAAGAGAATAAAATTATGGCATTTGCAGGCAAATGGATGGAGTTGGAGAACATCATGCTAAGTGAAGTAAGCCAATCCCCAAAAAACAAAGGCTAAATGTTCTCTCTGATTAAGTGGATGCTGATCCATTATGGGGGAGAGGGCATGGGAAGAATGGAGGAATTTTGGTCAAAGGGGAGGGAGAGAAGGGGAGGAGACATGAAATCAGGAAATATGGTGGAATGAAATGGACATCATTGCCATAGATACATGTATGACTGCATATATAGTGTGACTCTACATTGTGTACAACCAGAGAAAGGAAAACTGTGCTCCGATGAATCAAAATGCATTATGCTGTCATTTATAACTAGTTAGAATAAAGAAATTAACAAAAAGACTATAAACCCATTCACTCTTTTTTCTTTTCTTTATTGCTTTGTCATAAGTAAATAAATTTAGTGTTTCAATCTACTACTGACCCATGATATAAGAAAGATGAAAAGAATGAGCAATGTGTAGAATGGCAAGGGAAGAAGGAATAGATATTCTATGGAAAATAGATCAGACATATTCTACATAATTCTGAGAAACAGAGCTCAAAATTGTTGGAAATACAGTTTATTAATATCTATTGCTGTACTACATGCTTTTGAAAATATTTTATTTATCTAAAGTGCATACTTTTTCATAAATGCAAAATTAGTGTTTGAAGTTAATCAAAATAAAGCTGAAGAGCTAAAAGACATTAATAATTAGTCCTCATTTGAGCTGAAGCAAAGATGATTAAGAATGTTAAATAAAAATATGAATATTTTGTTTGTTGAAGAACTTGTATAAAATTATATTGTTTATATTCAATGGCCTTATTTTTTTGAAAAATCTGACAGTTTATTTCAAAAGACATCAATACCTCTATCTTTCTTGTTTGCTTTAAAAATCTGTTTACAAATAATGCATCAATGATTGGTTTATTTTTTTAAAAAATAGGTTTTAATTTTTATATGTATGTATTTTAGCTTTTTAATTTTTATATGTATGTATTTCAGCTTTTTTTCCCCTATGACCAAAAATGCTCAAGAAGAACAACTTTAGAGGAGGAAGAAAAGTTTAGTTGGCTCATGGTTTCAGAGTTTCAGTCCACGGTCTACCTAATCCATTGGTCTGGGCCCCAGTGAAGCAGAACATCTAGGTGGAAGAAAGTTGCTCCCTGAATGGCAACTGGAAAGCAAAAAGGAGGGAGAGGCTACAGGGAAGGTACACCCTTCCAGGACATGCCCATAACCCATATTCTTCAGGGACACTCCACCTGCCAATGGTTACTACCCAGTCAGTCCATTCAAACCAGGATGAACTGATTAAGTTACAAGTCTTATAACCAATAATTTACCTCTAAATACTTCTGCATTATTACAGGATCTTTTGAGAAACACTTCATATCCAAACCATAATGGCATGATTATTTACTATCAATATTTCCTACTTATAGAAATATACATAGAATGATAATCAACTACATTCTAAATACATAGAAGGTAACAAATACTAAATCTTAATATAACCCATTTCTTTGAAAACTTGAAATTTTATTATTTTCTTTTTAAACAGAAGATAAATATTGTAAGTTAATTTTTCTGCCAAATGTTCATATATCTTATTCTCCTTCAGTGGGATAATTGTCATTTCTAAAGTGATATAGCCAATGTACCAATATGATATTCTTCCTCATTATCATGCCATTTCCTCTTTCCCTATTTTGTTAGGCATTTCTTTGTTTTTGCTATGAACCAAATAGTTCAATAAACTCAGTATTCTTACAACTTGGACTTGCACTTTGCAATATATTTTGATTCCAACTATCCTTGATGTTTAATATTATTGCACTTTATAGTGTATGAACCTGCCCTTCCCTTTCCTTAATCATCTTAAAATATAACTAAAGCAATGTTTTTTCTTTTTCTGTATGACTTCTCCATCATCACATCTGTTCTAATAAAACCATGGCAGCCAGTTGTCTAATTGTTTAAATTGTATCAATATCTCTGTCACAAAGAACACAAAGGTTCAAGAATACCTCATCAACTCCAAGCTCTCCATAAGTTGATCAACTCTTCTAAAAGGATTTCACATTATTTTCTGAAATAAAGCTTCCTTCCCAACCCCATCAATTTACCCTATTATCAGGACATACCTGAATCAAAGCCTGTTTTATCTTGAATGTCTGTACATGGCCCTTTCCCTAGCTAAATATAAACTTCAATTTTTTATTTAAATTTCACTTTATTATTCTGAAATGTAATAATATTAAGCTATAATAATCACCTTTTATCTGATTTTAGATTATATTTCTCATGTTTACCAAGTTCTTAGGCCTTTACTTCTATCTGTTTTAGGTTTTAAAATTGCTAATTTTAGTCTTATCTACCCTATCAGAGTGTAACAAATGGACCTACTTTCCATTTATTTTATTTGTACTCTTACAGAGGAAAATTCATTTGGTATATAATCAATAAATTCTAATTGCTTGAATTACATTTTTATGATGCAAAGAAAATTAAGCCTATCCTATTGAACACTGCATGTTAGTTAACATTCTAAATTACTTACTGTCTTTTATCTCCACATTTTTCTTGGAAAAAAAAACAACAAATTTATGTCAAAGAGGGTATAAGATCATTTTAGAGGTACTTTTATAAGTAAGTTTAATTGGAGGAATACACACATCCTATTCAAAATGCTATAATCAAAGTCTTCTTTAATTCAATTTTATTGTACTTATTTATATTTCTAAGTTGCAAGGGTTTTTGAAATTTTTTTTTTCTTTTCTACATTCTGGAATCTTCTCTCAGGTACAGGGCATTGCCAAGAACTGTACTTTCTATATTCACATATCTGACTGGCTTTTCCCTATATAAATCATGGTGTAGGAGCACTCCCCATACCTTCAACCCCCTCTTCCCCCTTTTCCCATTCTATGGTGATGAAACGCATGCCCAGCAGAGCATGCCTCATTGTTTGTAACCTCGAGGCCTGATTGGTCTGAGGACCCTATATAAGCCTCTGTACTTCTGGATTAAACAGATTCTGCATCTGGTTCAGGCAGAGCAGTCTTACCTACCCCTGGAGTCTGGGTGGTAACCCTGGAGTCTGGGTGTAGTGACTCCCGGGACTGTCACCCCTAACTTCATCCCATGAGACTCCACTTCGTCTTCCCCGAAGACCCCTTTTCGTCTCTCAGGACCCCAACTCCTAGAGGATACCCACGAGGCACGACCTCAAACAATACATGGAATTAAACTCCCTAAGTATGAACCCTGATGGCATATACTTTAAATATCTCTTAGTCACTGTTAACTTCATATTTTATTTATTGAACTATAGGCCACTGCCCCTTCCATATCATATGCCAATCCATAAGTTCTACTAATTTCTAACTATGATTTGTACTGTATCTGAAATTTTATTCCTATTGTGAGGCTGTCTTTGGTATTCTAACTAGATGGAAATAATCCAATATCTAACTCCAAATTTGTGGTAAATTGTGTAATAATGTCATCCAGTGTGTTTACTTATTTTTGTTCTCCTTGTGTATTTTATTGCCTTATTTTATTGCAAACAATTGCAATACTTCAGTGGCATATAATAATATTTTACTCACAAATGCATGACCTGACCTAAACTTAGCATTGCTAATCTTGTTCCTATACCTGCAGGTAGAAGTGGATCATTGTGGCGGCTCGACCAGTCTAGGGCATTCGTTCGTGTATCTGGTGACTGCCTGCAGTTCTCCTGATGGTGGGTGGCCTCAAATAAGAAAACCAAAGCAGCACACTTTTCTTTCACATGTTTTGTTATTCAGTAGTCTAGTCTGTAGTCTTGTTGCAAGTAGTTAAAAACTGAAGTCATGCATATACTTAATCTAATACATCACAGGACCTAGTAGTCAAAAAGATTTATTTCTAAGCTTGGTGATCTGTCCCGCATTCTGGGTGCACTTGCAGCGTATGAATAAGGCATACTTTCTAGTTCACATGCAAATAAGCAGACTCTAGTTGGTGTGTTCTATTGCTTCATCAGTAGTGAGATTTGAAAAGGTATTATACATTTAGAAAATGATTGATTATTCTGTTCCATGAGAACTTGTTGCCTCCATGTCATTCAATGGAATAATGACAACTTGACACAGTGAACACTCATTGCAGTATCAGCCCCACACTTCTGGGAGTCAATCATTCAGAAATAGAGCCATGCCAAGAAATATGTCTCCAAGTTCCAACCAAAGAAAGACACTGGTTTCACAGAGGAGTCATCTATGCACAGATGATGCCAACGCATGCTTCTAAAAAGCAACAAACTTCTGACTTGCACACGTCCCAAAATTCATAAATAAGACCTCTTATCTGCTCTGCTTAGAGATCCCTGAGCAGCATATTTCTGCTTTACTAGATAAGCAAGGTATGTAAGTAAGCTTTGACATTTTATTTTAGATACTAGCTCACCATCAGGGGCCAGTAGAACCTAAGGAGTAACTCTCTGCATCTAGCCACATTAGCAATAGTCTCTTCACCTCTGCTACTTGTGGATTTGAATCTGAAGATCATTGTTGGATTTCTCTGTTTTCTTAATAACTTTATAATCATATATAGCCTTTGCATTCCTTAGCTTTTAGCCAAGAACACCTAAAATCATTTTTTTCTGCTTTGAATTCTTAGGGACAAATATGCAATTGTCTTTATGTGAAATCTGTTGCCATACTTATCTTTTTTCTACATTTAGCTCTCTATTTTATACTATCATAATAAAATGTTTGAAATAATTCATTATGTTTCATATTCAGTAGGCTTATGAATAGTTTCTTGTCTGTATTAGGCACTCAGTGAATATTTGTTAAAATTAGACTGGATGTGTTATATATATTTAGATATTATGTAATTGAATTTTACATGTAATCAGTGATTTAATGATAATTTAGTACCATACTATATAATTTTCAGTATTATTTATTAAACTATACATATGTAGTTCAAAATTGCATCATGTACTACTTTGCATTGACATAAAACATTACTCTTAGCAAATTTATTATTCTGTCCTATTGAATCAGCAATAACCAAATTATTTGTAGGGGTCCAACATTCTATATCTACTGGAAATTAAGCAAATACATTATTTGACATCAGTAATACTTTATCTTATCTACCACTAAGAACCTTATCTAAAATGCCAGACTGAACTTTATAATTCTTTATTCTGAGTGAGATATGTAGTATACCTTGATGAAATAGTGATTTGATTTGGTGTAATTTGTAAAAGGAATCCTGGAGTACTCACTGTCTCTCACATTTTTTATGAGTAACATTGTCTCTTCTAAATAATGTGTGATTATCAATTTCTATGATTTTAAAAATTGTTATCCATATAGATTTGGCTGGTCAAATCTTATCTTTCTTTTGTTAAAAAAATTAATTTGATTACTAACTACTTAACTTTGTTTCTTTTCCTCTTCTATTTTTATAATCTATCTTTACATCAATTTACCTAGTTGGTCTTCTCTTAAATTCTAATGCATTCTTGCTGAATGCCCTAGCTGCAGGCCTCACAAAAGTTAAATCTTATTATCTAAGACATCCATGAGCAGGATTAAGAAGGAAGTTGCAGGTCCTTTCATACAATTAGAAAAATAAATAGAATCATCAACATAATTCTAATTTGTCTTATGCATATATACTTTATGAACAATTTGTAATGTCTAGTAATTTGGGAAAAAAATTAAATACATAATCTGCACAAATCAATTAAAACTCATTATCTATAAAAATATAATGATATTTGTCTTAATGCAAGCAAATTCTTTGTCTTGTTAAATTTCAATTCAATTTAAAATTGATTAAAATAAGTGTATTACATGTATGCAACATGGAGATATTTTGGAAAAAAACTCAGCTAAACATTACTTATGAAACGTAAAGGCACATGTTTTGCATCTCTTGTGTTAAATATATGAATGTATTATTGTTGGTCTTCAAATCACTTGTTCAATTAACAAAGACCATATGCTGTAGTTTCCTACAAAATTTTAGAACAAATTTTAGAATATCAATGAAAGTTATTTCTCATTAATTTGTGGATATATGGGTACACTCATAAATATAGAATATTCATAAATATATAATGCATAGAGTATTAGCAGATTAGCAGAATCTAATTCTGCTAATTGTTCAGTGTGAATTCTGCTTTATATTCAAATATGATACTTAAATTAGTTTCATTATTTTAATTTATACTTTTTGAAATTATCATACTAATATTTGAAAAACATTTTGTGATTAAATGCAAACAATTGTTTTTTAATTTAGAGAAATTTTGTATACTGTTTTGGGGTCAGGGAAAAACAATTGAAAAAACAACTAACGACCTTTAGTTGTGATCCATAGCAATGAATGAGGCAAAAGCCACCTCTTTTGACGAAACGAGAAAATATTGTGTCCCTAGTCTCAAAAGCAGCAGGAGTAACAAAAGTAAATGAAGAAACCAAAATTAGATGCAAAGATTAATTAAGTTAAGAACAATAGGTAACAAAGGCCAAGGTGTAGTTTTGCTTTGGCTTAAGAGACTTCTTTTGGAGCTTCAGGGAGGTGTCACATGGTTTACTTTTCTAAGAACAGGAGGCCAAACTCCACTAAAAAGGAATGATAATCCAGTCAAGAGGAAAATGTTTAACTCTCAGAATGATAGAAAACATAATTTAAAGCATTTTCAAGTTGTGGACAGAAACAGATTAATTGAATAAGTAGTAATTATTTATTTTTATTTTTACTTGTTTTTATTTGCTATACCTGAGAGTAGAGTATATTTTGACTCATTTATGCAAACATGGAGTACTTATTTGAATTAATATTCCGGTCTTGTGGTTGTACATGATGTGGAGATTCACTGTGGTATATTCGTATGTGAACATAAGTAATTTATGTCAGATTCATTCCATTGTTTTTCCTATTCCTATCCCACCTGCCTTCCCTTCATTCCCTTTTGTCTAATCTACTAAACTTCTTTTCTTCCCTCCCATCTCTTATTGTCTTTTAGCATCCAATATTAGAGAGAACATTCAATTTCTTTTAAATTGTCTTATTTTACTTAGCATAATATTCTTCAGATACACCCAATTGCCAGCAAATGTCAGAAGGGCATCTGTTGTTATGGCTGAGTAATATTCCAATGTGTATGTATACCACATTTTCTTTATCCATTCATCTGTATTAGGACACCTAATTTGGTTCGATACGTTAACTATTGTAAATCGAGCTTCTGTAGACATTGATGTGGCCACAAAATAGCATACAATAGTATGCTATTTTAAGTCCTTTGGGTATATGTCAAGGAGTGGTGGCATAACTAGTGGTTCTATTTCAAGTTTTCTGAGGAATCTCCATACTACTATCCCTAGTGGTTGCACTAATTTGCAGTCCCACCAGCAATGTACGAGTGTACCATTTTCCCCACATCCTCACCAACATTTAGTGTTAATTTGTATTCTTGATAATTGCCATTCTGGCTGGAGTGAGAAAACATCTCAGTGTAGTATTAATATGCATTTCTCTAATTGCTGGAGATGTTGAACATTCTTCCATACATTTTTTGACCATTTGTATTTCTTTTGTGAAATGCCACTTCAATTCCATTGCCAATTTATTGATTGTGTCATTTGCATTTTTTGTGTTCAGTTTTTTATATATCCTGAATATTAATGCTCTGTCTGAGGTGCAAGTGGCAAAGATTTTACTCCCATTCTGTAGGCTCTCTCTTCATGCTCTCGATTGCTTTATTCACTATAAAGAAGTTTTTTAGTTTGATAAAATAAAATTTATTGATTCTCCATTATTTTTCTTTCTTTCTTTTCTTTTCTTTCTTTCTTTTCTTTTCTTTTCTTTCTTTCTTCCTTTCTTTCTTTATTTCTTTCTTTTCTCTGTAGTATAATTTAAAGTCTGGTATTATGATGCCTCCTTTATCACTTTTCTCACTAAGTATTGCTTTGGCTATTTTGGACTTCTTATTCTTCCAGATGAATTTCATGATTCTTTTTCTATTTCTGTGAAGAATGTCATTGGCATCTTTATAGGAATTGCGTTACATCTGTATAGTGCTTTTGATAGTATGGCCATTTTGAAAATATTGATTCTGCCTATCCAGGATCATTGGAGATAATTCCATTTTCTGAGGTCTTCTGTACTTTCTGTCTTTAGTGTTCTGTAGTTTTCATTGTAGAGATCTTTCACCTCTTTTTTAGGTTAATTACCAATTTTTTTGGTTTTTTGAGGGCACCATAAAGAGACTAGTTTTCCTGATTTCTCTTTCTCTGATATACCCTTGATGTATACAAATGCAATTGATTTAATAGTATTGATTCTAAACCCTGCTACTTTGCTGAATTATTTTGTGAGTTTGAGCAAATTTCTAGTACAGTTTTTTTTGATCTTCGAAATATAGAATCTTGTCACTGGCTCCATTGCTTTTTCATAGTCTGTATTTCTTCTACCCATTTATCAATAAGAATCTCAGGTGGTAGAACTTCACTATAAACTCTATGAATTTATAGTGTTCCTGAAGGTTTCTAGTATATCATGTTTTAGGGAAAGCCAAATAATAACAGTAACCAATGCAATCAACATACAGTACTATATTAAGTACTTAGTTCCTATTTTGGCATATACATTGTTAATTGGTACTATAAGCAGAAATGGTACAGTAAGTAATTGCCAAGAATATTGTGTTTGCAAAATCATTTGCTATTTCAAAAGTTGAGGAGGGAGAAATTAGAGGAGATGTAGGAAGTCATAATTCAGAGAGAGAATAGGAAAGAGTAGAAGTAAAGAGTTTAAGGAAGAGTGAAAGAGAGAACAATATAATTTGGCAGTTAGTGAAAGAAAAAGGAGAAAGAGAACTGAGAGAATTAGGAGAAAAATAATGTAAAACAAAAAAAAATTTACAAAACCACAGTATAATAAGCAAAACCCCTAGTCCTCAAAAGACAGAGACAAGAAAATATCTTCAAAAAATGCTAGAAATGGGAAGAGTGAGACAAATGTGTATATGTACAAGTGTCCATGGACCATGTAGCACTAAAAATTAAGAATAAAAAAAAGGGAAAACATTCTTCAGGGAAGGTTAAGGAATTGTAAGAAATTGTTTCCATTGCAATGATCAAAAAAGTTGTCTATACTATTATATGTTGGTTGTCAGTTCCCAATTATCTTTCTTTGCATTTTTTCTTGAGATATATATTGTGTGCTGTAAGGAACATATGCAATAGACATGCTGGGACCTTCTGGGACTCACTAAGTTGCTGAACACCAGCCATTGGCATACTTAGTCATGTCTGCTTGCAATTGATAAGGAGCTGCAAGGGGCACAAGCCATAAGCATGCTCAGCAATGACTGGTTACAATTGATAAGGAGCACAGCTCAATGGACATGCAAAAAGAACATGCCTAGTAGCAATTACATCATCTCACTGGACATAACCAATGGACCCTGACTTTTACTGGGTGTAACCAATCACCAATGTATACCACCATCTTGGAACTGCATTTAAACTTCTTGTCTTGCCACATTTAGGTTTTTTGCTCCAAGGACATCAGTAAGACTGGCTGCCTTGCTGTCTGTCCCTGGATCAACTCCACCATTCCCTGACATGCAACCACTGGCTGGAGAGAACCACTGGATAAAGACAACATGTGCTCTTTGGCAAAGAGAAGTTGCGTGGCATCAAATGTACTTTGGGGTTTGTGGTTGCCCTAGGATTGTGTGATGTGCTTGTAGTGTTTAACTGCCCTAGGATTGTGTGTTTTTGCTTATAGTGTTTAATTAGTGTGCATTGAATGCTAGTTAGGATGCCCCAGCACACAACACTTTTTACATTAATTGATTGGTGTAATTGAATATACACTTGCATTTAAATAATACGCCTCTGAGTAATTATTAATAGCACCGCTCCTGACATGCACAAAAGTAGTAGTAGTTGTCAATTCCTTCATTTTGTGGAGCTAGTCATGTTGCCCGTTTTCAGCTTCCCTTCTTGGCAGTATGAGGTGAAGTAGGTTGTAGGGTGTTGTGTACTCCAGTCATAGCTAGGGGTCACTGTAGAGTTCTGTGAAAGAAGTTCCCACAGGTAAAGCTCCTAGAAGTGGGGTTTGGGTCTAGTTAAACCCCCATGCTTTGTTGAATGACTTTTTTATCTGCACAACTCTCTAGCCTGGCTTCTTCTGGTCTGTGCTGGGAGTCTGTACTGCTGGAATTTAACCTAGGTTATGCTAGAGCAGCAGAAGAGCCTGTCCCTTGCCCTCCTTCTCCTCCCAGGGCTCCTATATCTCCTCCCTGGGCTCAGTCCCAAAGTACACATTTACTACCCTCCACACACACACCCTGCCCCATTCAGTCCCAGATTATCCCCAGCTTACTGTGAACCACAAGACTCAAAGACTAAGAGGCACCTAGGATCCCCCTTGGGTCTGAGTGTTCCAAATTCCCTGGAGTACAACACTCTCCATGCCTGAATTTCACCTGGTTTCTAGTCACACTCTGCTATGCATGGCAGACTTCTGCCTCATCAGGTTTTTGGACCCAGCTGGAGTTACACAGGTATAGGCACCTGGGTTAAACCCACATCCACTGGCTCCAAAGTGGAAAAGATGGCTGCAGCTGTCTTGGATCTCAGCCAACTACCAGGAGACCTGCAGCATCTTTCTGCATGAAAATAAAGTGTGGCTTACTCACTGGATCAGATTGAAAATGTCTTTGAACAGTGATTTCTTCCTTTCAAGACACCCTTTTGTGCCACCTGAAATGAGGTTTTTTTAGACTCCTGTCCAATTTGTCTGCAGTGGATCTGCATCACTGGCCACCCATTCTGTGGTGAGTTTTTTCCTTGTTTCTTTCTTTAAAATATATATATATTCTATCCAAGCTTCTGAAACCCTAGGATGTTCTGAGAGTCAAGTTTTAACTCCAAGTAGGATTTCTTTTAATTACCTACCTCAAAGTGAAGCTATTTGTCTGTTTTCCTGGTCTCGAAGCACAGAGCAGCTTATAAAGTAACCTCCTCTGCTCTGCCATCTTGACCTTATTCAGTGGTAATTATTTTTAAAATGTGGTTTCAAAGAGTAAGAGAAAGGTAGCTTCTTAAGTGGTAGATACCACTTCTAGGGAATTCATTGAGAAAGAGTGAAGGATTACTAATACTAATCTCTGCAGTTGTTTAATATTTGATTAGATCACCTCCAAGGTAACAGCTTGTGTTTCTATTGTTTATATTATGTAAATTTAGTTTTGTGTTATATCTTAAGATCAGCTAATGAGTTATAATTTTAATCAAAGTAACTTTTGGAAAATAAGTGAAAAGATTAAAAACTATTGAGAGAACAAATGGACAATGCAAGTCCCAGGCACACAATCTAGTGTTAATAGAGGCGCTTAGCCCTAAGATATTTGCATAGCAATTTCATTAGAAGAAGATAGATTAGCAGTACATATATCATTGTTATGTAAGTTTAGGTTTAGTATTGTGAATAAATATCATAATCCAATATTGCATGAAATTTTTATTTTTGAAAATTTAATGTTTTTGAGTCAGATAATGTGCTACTTATTCCCTATTATTTTATTGAATTCACACATAAATTATATATATTGTTACCAGAATTGTGTGTGTGTGTGTGTGTGTGTGTGTGTGTGTGTGTGGTGGTGGGGGTTATAGTAAAGAACGAAATGTACTGTGGGGTTGTTTAACATGCTTAAAGTAATATTTTGATCAATTTGAACGAATGTAATCTCCTGAATCTCTATTCTTATGGAATATTCTATCATTGTTTCACATAATCACTGATTCTGCATCTTTTTCATTCAGGATTGGTGTTTTAACTTGACTCGGTTAATGAATTTTGGTAAAAATGACTCATGCTTCTTGCAATTAAAAGCTACCTATCCTTTGTAGAACCATGTATCCCTTTCCAAGAGATGGGTGAAATTCCAGATATAGGTCATTCATTTAACCATGTTCACAATATAAAGATGTGGAACAGAATTAGCACAAATATGGATAAATCAAAGAATAAAGACATTCATAGTTATGAGCCTGTAGCTTTTTGCTTTTTCTCGTGCTTACTGCACTCTAACCTAGCTTATACCTTGTGACACAACTTATAATTGCTGTATTATTTGGTTTTCCAGTAAACAGTATGTGGTTACCTAGTGCTAAATAACATTCTAGATTTTATTAGTTTATGCCTATATCAAGATAAATAAGAAGTTTGATTATTTTCATAATTTGAAAAAGTAGCATAACTCATCAACCAATATTAACTATCATAGCCATCAGAGCTTTTATGTTTGATCTACTGACAAAAAGTAGAGGTAAAATAATGAGATACACCATAAATGAGAATTTCATGTTTCATAGAAAACTACAAATGTTTCAACAACCCAAAGCAATCAGATCAGGCTGATTTTTTTGGTAAAAATGGCTCATTCTTGTTTCTCACTTTGTATTAACTTAGTTTTCTCATTTATAGTACTATATTACCTGTATGCATCATAGTTTCCATCTTCAGGGAGAGACTGACTTGCTTTATCAGTTATAGTTTGAAAACTCCTTGGAAGTCTCTGTATTGGTTCAGATGCATAAATCTGGACCACTTAATTGTACTATAGATGATAGCATTTCTAGGCAACCTACTTTTGTGAAAATTCTCCTTTAAACACACACAGCATCTGACTTTTCCCACATAGGTGAGTACACATAAAAACACCACAGTACTCAGTGTAGTCATATAAATTGTTGTTAAATTCTACATCATAAGTAAGCAAATTCTAAGGGAAGCAATCTACCAGTGTATAAATATATAAATGAGTAATTTTGAAATGTTTCTTAGTATTTTAAAATTATTCACACGATGGTAAATAATAAACATTTGTAAGACAATCTTTTCCATTATTTGTAACTTGATGATTTCATGTTCTGAATGGACAATTTGGACAGTTATGACTGATGCTCCATTAAGTGTTAATTTCCAGTTTCCTGTTGCTACAATAGCCTAGTATTTGTGTATTATAAATTTTGTGGTTAATAATTTTTTTCCAGACCTTGCTTGCTAAAAGGTGACCATGTGAAATAATTCTGATCAAAGTTACATAAGTAAATTGAGGAACTTGAAGAAAATATCATAATTAGTATATATTTAGCATAGATTCTAGTTTCGGCAATTTCAATTTGTTCTTATCTGAAATATGAATGCAAAACCTGAAATATCTGGGGGCTTCTTGATACTTCAAGAATGAGGATTGTGCAATATAATTATAGTGGAAATAAAGACTATTCATGACCAATTTTAATCTTAATACCAATCTTGAACTGCCTACTTATGTACATGAAGACTTCTAACTGCAAAAATACCAATGTATTTATATCACTCATTACTTACAACCAAATGTGAATATTAGCTGAAACAGTTGCTTACATGGAGATTTTTAAATAAGTTATGATTATGGTTATGTATCTTGTTTCTTTTTACTGTTATGCATACATGGGCCATTTTTGTTGAATCCACACAACACTGAGTTAAGTATTATTAACTCCATTGTACAGATGAAGAAATTGAAAGTTAGTTAGTAAAATAAGTTGTCCAATGTCACAAAGTCAGTACATAGAAGGATATATCAGATTCAGAAGTGTATACATCTCTGTGTACAATTAGAAACAAAATAATACACTCTATCTGTGACCTCTTAAGAATTTCACTGATTCTGAGCCGGGCGCCATGGCGCAAGCCTACTAATCCCAGCACTTAGGGAGGCTGAGACAGGAGAATCGCGAGTTCAAAGCCAGCCTCAGCAATGGCGAGGCGCTAAACAACTCAGTGAGATCCTGTCTCTATATAAAACACAAAATAGGGCTGGGGATGTGGCTCAGTGATCAGGAGCTCCTGAGTTCAAACTCCAGTACCAAAAAAAAAAAAAATTCACTGACCCTGTAAAACACATCAATGAAATGAGTCTTGTAAAGGATCCAAAAATAAATTTCTAATACTTTTGCATATGCTATAGTTGCTTCTCCAAAAGAACAGCACATTACCATTATTTTTGTTGTTCAGTAATGTGATGTCACTTCAATATACTTTGCACATAAATTGGTACATGTATGGTAGTTATAACCATCACATATCAGTTATCTGTTGTCACAATACAGTATAAAAAAACAAAAATCTAATAAAACCTCATTGGCAAGGAAGCCTAGTTTCAAAAAATATTTGTTGTATGTAAATAAGACTATTGCATTAAACTGGGATTGTGTTTATATTTTTGCAAGACATTTTAAAGTCAAGTCCTATATTACATCTGAAGATGAGTATTTTTATCTGAGTTCTTATTCTGTAGATGACATATTTTTTTCTTTAAAGTTATAATTCCAACTTAGACAATTTTATGGTCTTTAAACTGTGACATAACAAATTCCAATTTATACAATATAGAAACAGAGTGGTTATCAGATATGCGGAATAGATTTCTCATTTATGAAAAGGTAAAGAAAACAGAAGGTGGGCACAACTACATAGTATTTGACATTGTACTGGAGTAAAATACCAAAGATTTTCACTTATGAGGTAAAGTGAAATGACTTCATCAGAAATTTGTTTGTTCTATGTAACTCAATCTGAGTGAATATTTATTTTATTTCTCTGCATGTTCATGATGAAAGGAACATTAAAGCAGAACTCCAATTTTCAGAGTTGTGTAGTATTAGCAATTAGACTTCTGTGGTGGTTGTTTAGTCACAGCAACTACGCTGTATTTAAAGATAGAGAAATCATAGAATACTTTTTGCTAATCTTTTGTGTTAATAATTTCAAAACCTTAAGTTGTTACTGATAAGATTCATTTTGAATAATTCAAAACAGGGAACATTTAATCATAGTACTTATATATTGATGTTTTATATGCGAACTTTTTAAAAAAATTCACAAACTACAAAGCTACAGTAATCAAAGCAGTGTAACATTATCATAGAAACAGATACATAGACTAATGGAACAGAATAGAAATCATAGAAAACAACCCATGCAGCCAAAGCTCACTGATTTTTGATAAATGTACTTAATGCATGCAATGGAGAAAAGAAAGTCTTTTCAATAAATTTTGCTGGTAAAATAGAAAATCCCCATACAGAAGAATGAAACTAGATCTCCATTTCTCACCAGTTAACTCAAAATAGATTTAAAAAAACATAAATACAAATAGCCAACAGGTATATTACAAAATATTCCATATCACTAACCATCCAGGAAATACAAATCAGAACAAAAATGAAATGTCAACTTACCCTGATAGAAATAATGATTATCAAAATGACTAAAGATAACAACTGCTGGTAAGGATGTGTAGAAAAGGGAATCCTTGTCCATTGGCAGTTGGAATATAACTTAATATAATTATGGCAAACAATATGGAGAATCCTCAAAAATGAAAGATAAAACTAATATATGATGTAGCAATTTGATTCCTTGTTATATTATGAAGGAAATGAAATCGGTATGTCAATGAGACACCTACACTCTCATGGTTATGGACACTACTGTCAATAGCCAAGAAGTGGAATCTAATTAAATATGCATTAACTGGTGAATAGGTAATGAAAACTTGATATGAAATATGTCAATAATTGTAGACCTTTGAAATCAAGTGTGATGGAGGTAGGTCTAGAATTGGGAACACAAGCAATTGTATTAGAGCTCTAGTTCCATATTTTATGATTATACTCACCTTTTCTTGCCCTGAATGTTATTATAAATTGTTTCAAATAGGAGGGGAAACTGGTTGCCATCAGATTTGCCTTCCTCTAAATATAGAATTCCTAACCTAAGATAAAAATTAACTTTCACAATGGCCATTCATGAATTCCAAAAAACACTTGGATTATTTTTGCCCGAATTATATGTTTGCAAAAATTTCTGTATTAAAATATTTCTTATTTAAAATATCCTATAAAATACAATAAACTAGGGAATTATATTTGTTTTCAGTTGAGGAGATGAGGTACATGCATCATAAAACTATATATTCTACAGAAATTGCATATTTTGAAATAAAATGAGGCCATGATTTTTACTTCAAACTATGATCAGTTTGTCATTTTGTGAGAATTACAGACATATGAATAGCAAGCCATCTCAAATTCAATTGAATATGCATGGCACATCATGCAATCTTAAAAAGCCACCAAGAATTATACATATAAGTAGTCAAATGTGGTACATTAAAATATTCCCCATATATTTTGTTGCCAAGCAAATGGCACTGATATCAGTAAAATAATGTGAATAACCCAAATATCAATGAGATGTTATATATGTAAATAATCTCACTCATTACATCATGATACATCACTACAAAATTTATTCTGAAATACCTTTGAGTGACACTAAACCATCTTTTAATCTTAATTTAGAAAAGCACAAAGATATGTTTTTCTTTTTAGATTAGCATAGCATTTTTCAGAAATAATAAATATGGGTCTAAACTGCATACATATTGTATTCAATACTAGTTGATCAACATGATTAAATTCAAAGCAAATTCGAATTACTGAGAGAAGATATTACTACACGTAATAGAACATAAAGATGTTTAATATGAAGAATGTAATCTGCTTATAATTTTGTGCAAAGTTAGAAAAATTATGATTGTAATAATTTTTTTTCTATTTGCCTCAACAAATGTTTTCAGTGAATAGTGTGTACAGCTTCTGAAAATTTGTTTTTTTTTTCTGTTATGTTTGATAACATGTATTTAAATGCAACTTTTGAGAAAAATAAA